>RSEF01000019.1:602907-616317 GCA_003993805.1 Himantopus leucocephalus | reverse complement strand
GGGCAGGGGGGTGGGACTGGATGATCCCTTCCAGCCTGAACCATTCTATGATCGTATGACTCCCTCCCCATGGAGCATGCCATGCCAGCACCTGGCCAGGGCCATCCTCTGCTCACCAGCAAGCTGTTCTCCTCGGCCAGGCTGGAGCAGCGGTGTTGCAGGTCCTCCAGCGCGCTCAGGAGCTTCGTGTTCTGGCTCACGAGGAAGCCGTAGTCAGCCCCACTCTGCAAAACAGCGTGGGAGAGGCAAGGCAGGGCTTCGCCTGCCCGGGGCGAGGGACCGAGGGACCGAGGGACCGACCGCAGCTGCCCACCCGCCCTGGCGCCGCAGTGAGCCCAGCCTGGCTGTGCGGGGAGGCTGGCAGGGTCGGGGGCGGGCAGGGAAGGGGCAAGGTGGCATGCAGTGGCTGATTTCAGGAGGCGATGAGGGGCTGCCTGTCCTTTGGAGGACGAGTGGTCTTCAGGGCCGGGCTACATGACCTGTGGGTGGCAGCTACCGTCTCCATAGCTTTAAAGTTGCTTTCGACTTGCCCGGACCCTCATGTCATCCCCAGCCGCTTGCGTTTTGCCATGGTACCATCTAAACCAGCTCAAGAGCCAGCAAGAGCCAGGTGGGCAGAGCACAAGCTGTGACACCCCAGACACGTGCGCTTCTCCCCACGGCTCAGGGACCCAGCGGCCTCCAGCACCACACGGCTTTCGGAGGCAACGAGAGCTCCTCGCCTGCTTCCCCATGCCAGCTCCCCCAGCTTGGCCCAGGAGCCCGGCCCCGGGCTCTGCCCTCTCTCTGTCAGCCTCGGCTCTGGAAGAAGGCGACATGCCGGATTTCTTTGCAAAACACCACCTTAATTTTGTCACATCAAAAGCAGCAGCAGCAGCAGCTCTGCCGGGAGCTGTATATATAGCTTTGTGGTTACTGCTTCCTGCTCAGAGCTGCTCGCCGCAGGCTCGCTGCCGAAGCAGGCTCCCAGAAAGTATTTTCGTGCGTTAGCAAAGCTCGTAGCCAAGCTATTGCTTCACAGCTGCCATGTGGCAGCAGCACGCCACGCGCTTCGGGAAGATCTGGCCAGATGTTTTCCCAGCAGCCAGGCAGGTCTTGCGGGACCTGCGCCCAGCACCCACGAAGCCTTTGCTGGTGCCACTGAACGGCTGCGACCTTCCCAGTGCACAGCTCTGCTCCTGCAGTTCGCAAGCCAAGGCTACGAGCGAAACACCCCTCAGCTACCAAAGAAATGCTGCCCAAGCTTTCTCGGTAGCAAGAAGTCAGACAGGCAGCTCACAGCACTTGGGTGCCGCGACGCTCTAGGAGGTCTGAGACCAGCTAAAACTCACTACACCTTTAACCAATTTTGGCTTCTCAGTCACGGCCATTGGAGAAAAAGGGCGGGAGACCGGTGCCACGAAGTCCACCCCAATCGAATCTGCTGGTGTGGCTGCAATGCTCGTGCCACAGCTCTCACAACCCCTCATGCCTGTATGGAAATGCCTCGGCAGAGCGGGGAGGGAAAGCGCAACTGAAAGACATCGAAAACCAAAAAACCCCACCCTCAAAATATAACACCCAGGCCTCCCTGCTGGCCTCACGCAGTGTCCCCAGGTCCCCCAGCCCTCTGAGCCAGCAGGAGGGAATGGTAGGTGCCACGAGTTGACAGGCCTTGGGCAGAGCGGTTTGTTATTGTCCGCCCTGCAGAATTCCCAGGGTTTGAGAAGGCTGGAGTGAAATGTCCCGTGGGAAGAGATTGTACTGCTTTCCACTTGTGGGAAAGCAAAAATATATTTATTTTCCTCTATTCTTTTTGGTTTTCTCCCCCGGGCACAAAGGCGCAGTTGCTGCTGCAGCCCCCAAGCTCCTGGGTGCCCTCTCCCCTTCTCCAGCCACTCGGGGCTGCTCCCGAGGGCGGACGGGGCAGCCCCAGGAACCAAGGAGCTCCCCAAACTCAGTGGCCTGGGGCAGCCAAGGAGGTCCCCTGGGACCCACTCACCCCGCCCGGTGCAGTGCTCTGGGCCCAGAGACCCAGTGCCAGATCCTGCGGCACTGATGCCACCCCTGCAGCTTTACAGGGACAGTGAGGTGTCCCAGAGAATATCTCCCCCATCGCCAGCTCCAGGAACAGCAAAACACTTCCCCAGGCTGGGCAGCCATGCAGGGAACGCTGCGGGTGCTGATGGGGGGACAGAGCAGGGTGGGGGTCCCACCGGCATCCCCACTGCCCTGCACAGCAGCGCCTTGGGCTGGTTCACTGCCGCCATCCCCAGAGCCAAGCAGGCAGCCCCTGGGATGAAGTCAGAATGCGTTATTTCCATCTTTTTGCCACTGCCGAGGGGCCTCGAGCTCCTTGTCTGTGCTTGCACGCACTGACACAGGTTGAGCAACCTCAGCCAGCGACCTCTGCGCTTGGGACAGGAGCTGGAGAGCCTTTGCGGAGGAGCTGATGTGCTCCTGCCTCTCACCGGCAGGCAGGCAGAACTTCGGACGTTGTCAGCACCGGGTTTCTGCAGGGAACAACTAGCAATTCCAGTGCGGCCGGGGGATCTTTTGGGGACTTACATCCAAATTTCTGTATTTGAAACCCCTTTTCTGTAGCTATAAAACAACATCTTCATCGGGGCAGGGTGTAAAGACTCACAACCACTCATCCTCATCCCACTGGGCTGTCCCCAGTTCAGCCCAGGTTTCTTGCCACGACTCCAGAGCCCACGATGTGGCAAAGGCTGGGATGTGCTATACCACGCAGAGACCTTTCCCGTTCCCTGGGTGTTGCCGGACCCCCGGGCAAGGTGCCGTGGAGCCGGAGAGCGTGGCTGTGTGCTCCAGGCTGGGGCCAGGCAGGCAGCCAAGCCTCCCCCCTGCCAGCACGTCCCACTGCGGCCGCAGCTCCTTGGGGCTTTGCCCAGAGAGGCACAAGGGGCATCTGCAGCGAGAAGACATGGAGACAGGAGATCCTTGCCGTGCCAGGACATCTGTCCCACGCAGGGACCTCACTGCCTGGGAAAGCTTTGCCAAACCTTCCCGCTGGCGCCGGCCACATCGGCTAAACCCTCCTCCAAGGCCACGTAGAACCTGGAAGTAAAGGACTGTCTAGACGTCATCCCACGCTCATTAAACATTCATTTCCTATAATGAAATAGCTTTTAATTTGTTAACCGCTCCGCTGTTCCTTAAGGTTCCCGCGCTGCGCGGTGCAGCCTCGCTGCAGGCCACGTTCATGGCCCCCACGGCCAGTGCTTTTCGAAGGGAGCTGAGGAAACCGTGAGGGAGAAGAGGCACTGAGGCTGCCCCTGAAGTGACTCTTCTCGATCAAGACAAGCAGAATTGCCGGCAGGAGCCAAAATCCAAAAGCATCTCTTGATCAGGGAGGTTTTCAGTGAGCTGGAGCCGAGGCAGAGCTGACGCCGCGGGGTGGCAGGAAGGGTCTCCAGGCAGTCACGTTCCCCAGGTCAGGCGCATCCTTGGCCGCTAAAAAAATTAACGCAAGTGACGTGTTCTTTGGCCACAGGGAGGATTTTCTAAAACCAGAGCAAGGCAGGAGAAGAGCAGCAGGGATGCTGAGGGCAGAGAGCAGACCGCGGCTCCCCTGTGCAGCAGACACACAGCTTTGAAGCCTCCCGTTACAGGGAAATCGTCGTCATCTGTCGCCTCTTTTGGCAGGTAGAGCCCAAAATACAGTTTCTTCAGGATGCAGTGAGAACGAGCAAACAAAGAAAAGCCTCAGGGTGGCAGATGCAAGAAAGCTGCTGCTTTTTCACCTGGAAACTTCAAAAAGCGGCGGAGAGCTGCAGCAGCCTTTGCAGGGAGAGGTGCCCAGCCAGGCTGCTAAATGGGTCACGCAGTCAAAAATCCCCCTGGAGCACCCAGCATCCAGCGCAGTCTTTAAAGTCCTGCGGAAAACTTGCAGGAAACCATTTGGGGGACAGTAAATCAAACCGCGGCGAGGACGACAGACGCTGCCGGCAGCGGCTGCTCTGCAATGCGGCTTGGGCTGCCGGAGCCTCGCGGCACGGCCTGGCACCGACCGGCTGAGAGGGCTTCCCCCACGCCAGCAGCCCTGGGGAACATGCCAAAGTCTAAGCTCAGCCTGTTTCTAAAATCCCTGCAGAGAGCCGGATGGGGAGGAGGAATTTACTGGGTGGCCCCGTGAGCGGGAGGTCTCAGGTGGCCTTTGGAAATGGGCGGTCTCATGGCTGATTTTAAAACATACACAATTTCAAGATGTATAAAACAGACAATTTCAAGATGTCCCTGCAGTGACTTCCCCGTCTGCAGCAGATAAGGGTCCAGCTGTTGGGTTTGCTTCGCAAAAGCCGTCTCTGAAAACCACCCACCCCTGCCTTTGCAGGCACTTTGCAGACCAATTTCGAGGTGACACTACACCCGCTCTCCTGCTACCTTGGATATATTAAACCCACCACTCCTCCTTCCTTTGAAATCACTGTCACCAAGCCTCCGCCATGTCAAAGCCCTTTAGCTGTTCGTTCCAGCTGACTTTGGTAATTAGTTTCCTTAACTTCTCAGTCCGCACCACTTGGAAATGAAACCTGTCACTGCCAATCCATTTTCTCCCCTTCCACCCAGTTTCAAGGGAATCGGCTCCCTCACAGAACAAAGTTATTTTCCACAGGCTGCTCTTCTGCAGTGCCCTCGCTGCGTGTCAAAAGCAAGACAAAAATAGCATCACCTCCTGTTCGGTCAGCGAGCGAGAGCAAAACCCACCCGCTGCCGGCACAGCCAGCACGCCCCCAGCCACGGCGAGCATCATCCCAGCGGGGGGAAAAAGGGATATTTTTGTTAATGGTATGGGAGAAGTAAGACTGGGATGCAGTCGTGGTTATTCTGCCACTCCTTTGAGAGGCAGTCTGTGCCCTTGCTCTGCTTCCTTCATTTTGCACCGGGTTCCTGGTTTCAGACACAAACATCTCTGTTCTTCCGTTGACTCCATGGCACTTCCCCACCAGCTCCTCACCCTGCGCGGTGCCAAATTCCCATTTCCATGAGTCAGCATTTTCTCCCGCTGCCCATCCCTCTTCCAGCCTACTACTTGCCCTTATTTATGTGATTTCCTCATTTATCTGATTTTTATCACCCCACGTAACAAATTCACGGAAGAAAAAATCCATCCGAGGCTATTAACTTCAAAGATACTGCCTCCAGCATGGGGAGTGCTGGAGCCACGAATTGAAAGATATTAAGAGAATATTCAGGGGAACATTCACTATATATTTGCTCCTTCTTACACTTTCCCCAGGCATCCTCTCCTGCACACCCTCTGACCACTGCCAGCTCTTCATTTGTTCCTCACAGTGTGTTTAAAATGAGATATGCAGCTAAAATTGGAGTCTTACAAATTTGGGTCCTCTCTATCTTTAAAGCCTATTATGAAAGCACCATCATCCATCCCAGGAAAACAAACCCAGCCACTCCAGCAGGAGAAAAATCAGCTCAGTAGCCCTGATCACCCTGGCTTGGCTGTCCTTTGATGAGCTCAGCTTCTCCAGCCTCCCCAACCAGGGAGAAATTAATGTTCCTGCAAAACTGAGACAAGGAGGAATGTGAGCGGAAAATAAACTCCCAAGGCAGAGGCACAGCGTCAGAGCTCCAAAATCCAAGGCTGCAGCCAGGTCCAGCGTGCAATGCGGCACGATTTCTCATCTTTAACAGCAAATCCAAAATACAAGAGGTTTTGCAAGCAGACGAGAGAAAATGACAGCGAAATACCACCCGGCTGCTGGAAAGGCAGCTCTGAACCGCTCCTGACGTACTGCGCACGCGTTTCTTCATCTTTCACAATCCGACATAAACTGGGGCAGTCAGTTGAGAGGGACAGAGGATTTGGAGAAACCCTTTCCTTTGCCCCAAGGCCAGCACAGAGCCCAGCGCAGACCCACAGCGAGCAGTGCTCCCAGGGACGGACCCAGCAGGGACTCTCGCAGGGGAAGGGTCCTGCTTGGGGTGCAGGTGCTCATCTGGCCCAACAACTGCTGGTGTCGTCAGTCCTCCATCTGCTCCTCGCCCTGCTCTCCAGCGTGGTACAGAGCCCTGTAACCCACACTCCTTCCAGCTGCCCTTACCTGCCTAAAGCAGAAGCATGACAAGGCGTGTGTGGCCCCGGACAGGCTTTCCCCAGCTGTGACCCAACCTCTCTCCACGTTAAAACACGAATTGCTTTGCAAACCCAGGATGCATGCGGCCAGAAACCGCAGCTGATGCTTGCTGGGATATGATCCATCTCGCTTACCGGATAACCTGCAGCACGGGGCTGTGCCAAGCAAACTCCTCAAGTATGACGACAACATCGCCTTTCTGCCTTGGCTCTGTCACCCCTGGGCACCCCTCTGTCCCCTGCAGGGTCTTTTCCCACCTTGTGTGAAAGATGTCTGCGTTTCCCAGGATGAGAAACACGTACAAAGCCTGTTCTACCAACTACCCCTTTAACACTGAGGTATCAGCTTCTCCCTTGTCTCTTATCAGCTATCAGAAAGATTTGGCCGAGCCCCACTCTGGTGAAGCAGGACTGCGCTCCACCCCCACCACAGTCAGGGGACACTAACGGCATCCCTGTTACATTGCGTGGCTCGGAAATGTATGAAAACCAGGCTATATACCATAAAACACAGCTTGGTTGTAAAATTCAGGTGCCCGATCAGGAGCCAAGACAGCCAAGCCTCCTGTTTCCCCCACTGGAGATTTTTCTGGGGGCTGCTGAGCAAGTCGTTGAGTCTGCAGAGAAGTGGGCACAAGCGACAGTATTTCCGCTAGAAGAACGCAAAACGTAGAAGAAGTGGGAAGTAAATGTGTTAACATCTTCAGTGCAAACACAGAAAGACTTCGCAACCTCTGCTTCTTGCATACTCACGCCCGTTGCCAATTGTTTGAGCCGAGCTGTGGGTATTGGCTCCCTACACAAATTGTTGGGGCTTTTTTGTTGTTCAGGTCTGACCAAAGGTCAGTTCCCAGCGCTGCAGGCTCAGGCCCAGGCAGCCCCGAGGTCTTCATGGAGCATCTGGACTCTCTTTTTGGATGCCATGTGTCAGATAATTCTAAGCTTGTAAGCATGAAAAAAAAAAACCCAAAACAAAACAAAAAAAAAAACCAACCCAAACCTGTGGAAGAATGATAAAATTTAGCTCTTTCCAGGTTTGGTATTTTGGTGGCTGGAGTGGGGATGATTGTTCTCTGATATCTTGTGTTTCTCGTAACAGAAACACTAATCCAAAGAAACACTCCCGTGAAAGGCATGAGACTTTGGTACTGACTTGGGAACAAAGCGCCCGTCCACAGCAAGTGGCCCCGGCCTGTGTCAGGGCTTCACCCTGGAAAGCCACCGAGCTGCAGCTCAGTAAATCCCCTGCCCATACAGAAGCGGCACTGCCCTCTAATGCTATCATGGCTTGAAAAGTCAATGCCAGGGGTCCTTCCCACGTCAGAGCCTCAGCAACAGTATTTGTGGTCTCACCAGTTTGGTTTCATTGAGTGGGGAGACTGGGTTACCTACCATATTCAGCTCTGAAGAGACAGATGTGCTCTTCCACCTTGGAAGATACAGCAGGGAGCTAGGCTGGCAGATTTTATAGGCACAGCTCAGTTTTTGCCCAGATATCCGCTCCACAGTTCTCCCCCACCTCTACCTGTTTTCCAGATTACTTGCAGTTTCCCAGGGGCCAAGAGCATCTTTTCTGCTTGGGTCACATTGGCCTAAAACCTGTCCTAATTGCCCAGACGTCGGGAACGGCGTTCCTTGCACCTCTTAGTCAAGGAAGAACTCATTTGGGGCAATTATAGGATTTTTTCCTGGCATGAGAAGCCGCAAATCTCCAATGGCTTTAACAAGTAGCTAAGAGATGGAGGGAAAAAATCATCCCCTTGCACCACTCGCGAGAGCCAGAGGTGCTGCTCAGTGGTCAACACAGAAATGTGAACGTCAAGAGCAGCACAAGACTTACAGACTGATGCCCAAAAGGGTATTTTCCCAGAACTGCTAAGCAGATGGCTGGGACGCTGGAAGCCTGCACTCGCAGCGGGAGGAGGGCAACAAGGCTGCCGGCATCGCACATGCCCGTTCTCTTCGTGTTACTCCAGCAGGACGGAAGACTACAGCCATAGGACACCCAAAACAAGGGAGCAAAGACATTGGCAAGTCGCCTTGCCAAAAATTTACGGAGGGTGAAACGAGAAAGATGCCGAGGCGAAAGATCACAGCGCAGTGATGGCCAACACCCAGATGGTGTGACAGCCCTGTCCCAAAATGTCGTCACCAGTCCAGAGGAGCCAAGGACACGGTGAGGCGGCAATGGCTGGTGTCCTTCATCCTCCATGTCCCACACAAGTGACCTGGCCAAGCCATTTGGACATGTCTTTGTACGGAGCATGAGCTCACTTCGAAAGATAGTTAAAACGAAAATTACCTTCCCCTCCATACAGTCTCGCTTTGTGTTTTCTTCCATTCGTTCCTACAAATAAAGTCGCACTGGCTCTTCATGGCAGGCGGCTCTCTGAGGTTGGCCGTACAGTCGTAGCAGTTGCCGAAAACAGCACTTAAGTCATTTGCATGAGGCTGAGCGTTGCCAAGACAAGAAAAATTAATTTACTCAGATTTTGAGCAAGATGGAGTATGATCTTTTGCTAATTGGGATTGGAGGAAATGGTGTCTGTAACAGCACGAACTGGCTTCATTGCCCAGGAAGACTTTCTCACCCTAGTGCCATCTTTTATTCTGCTGACCTACCCTTTCTAGTCAAGGGTACAGCTCTATGCATCCTCAGACATTAAATTAATAGTTTTCCATCTTTGCCAATGGAAAATTTGAAGAGCTCGGAATGCCAGGGATTCCTGCAGAAGGCACTGAGCTTGTTGTTAAATGCAGCTTGGCCTGAGCACTTGGCATGGAGGACCTTTACCAGCATTTTAGAATTCTTGCTGTATCTGTGCTTTGTGTTATCAAGACCCACTGGGAGCAACAGGTTCTTTTGTGGATATTTAAATTCCTACTGACTGGGGGGCTCCTTGGTTTAAGCGCTTTCATTTGGGTTTTACAGAGTTAATGAGTGTCCTCAGCTCCATCTGACCTCAGGGGAAGCTGAGGCTTGGCATTTAAGAAATTCAGATCCAAAGCAACCTCTTGAGATTAAGAAGTAGTCACGACAGCCAACCCCAAGCACCCTCGCTGTGCCCCTTCCTTGTGTGGCTCATGGGATGCTGGAACAGGGGCATGGTCAGCTGCTGAGCTTATCCCTTCTGTAAGCGCAGCTGGAGAGGTCGGAGGGGCGAGTGATCCTGGGAGTGAAGGGTGCAGGGAATATGCCAAAATAACGACTTTGCTCCTCTCCCCTTGACCAATTTAGGGCATCAGGAGAGAACCTTCACTTCAGCGACCCACCCTCAAGCCACCGCCGGGTTTCCAGGGCCAAAGCAGATCCCATTGGAGCAGCATCCCATAAGAGATGCAGACAACTGAGCCCTTGTGGGAACTGCTCTAAAATCGTCTGACAGCATTATGGGAACTTTCTAATTTCCAGCCAGGCTGTATCTGTGCCACTTTAACCCCATTCTTCCTACACAGACAATGTTTTTCTCCTTCTCTGATTTTCATTATTCTGATTGGGATCGTACACCTGCAGTGCCTGGAGATTCTCAGCAGGAAAGTCATTTCTTCCCTCCCATGTCCACGCAGAAATTTTGGAAAGCAAGACCAGAGTCATTTCAAAGGCCCAGAACCAAGAATACATTTGTGACAGCAAGCCCCCGGGTAGCGTTATTCAGTGGTAACATGGTGGGACACGTTACTCTGCGGAGGAGCTAGGAAACCCCGGGGTGCATTGCAGGATGCCGAGGCACACAGCAAACGGCTGGGAAGACATGGACACAAGTCACAACAAGGGAAATTCCCACCAGGCCTGTGGAGAACATTCCTTTCCACAAGAGTGCTGCAGCTTCAGGACAGGGTGGTGGGATCCCAGCCCTTGGAGATATTCCCCGCTTGCCTGGTCAAGCCCCGAGCAACCTCTTCCAGCTCTGGACACAGCCCTCCTTAGGGCAGGGGCTGGACGGGAGGCTCCAGGTGTGTCCCCCCAACCCACCTCTCTAACTCCAGAGATCCCTTGCCAGCTCCCAAATGGGAGAAGAGCAACAGCTCTCCACCCTCTGCACTCAGCGAGGAAGCTGAGATTAACTTGACCTACAGATAGTCTTAACATCTGCCCATAGAGTGTCCCTGAGGGACTGGCAGAGCAACAGTGGCGGAGGCTGGGACACACAGCAAGAGCTTCATCATAAAATCAACATCTTTAATCAACTCTGTCAGCGACGAGCCCTCAGGAGGCTCTTCCCCGCACTAGGAGATGACTCCCTGGAGGCAGCTGTCCTGTTTGCATAATGCAGCGCTGACATCCCAAGGACAGATGTCCTAAGGGAAGCCCAGCTCCGGCAGCAGGACACGCGGTGTCAGTAGTGCTTGTCCCAGCCTGGCCAGGAAGAGCCGTGCTTTTGGAGGGGAGCTATGTAAGCGTCCCCTGGTCCCCAGCACCTTGCTCCCTAGGAAGTGGGTTTGGGGATGTGGCTTCCGCAGCCCAGCAGCACTGGCACTTGCTCTGCCAGGGATAGCAGCTCTGAGCTCCCACCGGGCTCTGACCTGGAAGCCTTTCGCATCACTAAAGACACGACTTCAGGAGGAAGTGCTGGATTTTTTTTCCAGGAAAAGACAAGTTCGTCTTTTTGCGGATCAGCATCAGCATTAAGGATGATACCACCATGGTACCACCAGTACCACCAGAGTACTACTATGGCACTACCACAGTACAGCACAGTGCCACCAGGTGCCACAGCACCATTGCTCCGATACCATCATGGCACCATCAGTGCCATCAAGTACCACCATGATACTGCCCCCGTACACTGGTACGTGATGATAGTGCCATGGTGCTGCCACAGCCCCATGGGAGTGGGAAGGGAAATATTAGTCCCTCACAAAGCCAAGAGCCTCTAGGATCACGGGGAAACACTCAAAGCAGCCCAAGGGCCATGGGGAGCAGAATGGCAGGTGCTCAGCGGTCCCCACTGTAGAAACCGAGCGGGGTCCTCACCCCCTCCACCAACACCATGTGCACAGGTGTGCATGGGGAACCCACTGCAGGGATCAGCTGGAGATGGGTGCACATTCCCCACCCCACAAGATGCTGTTTGGGTGCTGGAGCACCCACGAACACCCCTTTGCTCCGGCCACTTGCCCCCTGCCGCTCCCAGCCGTCCCACCTGGGTCCCCCACCAAGACAGGGCGCCCACCCCCTCCCTCGCCAGCCAACTCTCCCAAAGGGAGTTTGGCGCAACTGATTTGACTCTCAGGATGGATGGAAAAGGGGGTGGGGGCAGAAATGATTCCCACTCTCTTGCCCCTTTTTTTTTGGCTTCTGGAACAGCCAGGGGCTGTGGGCAGAGGCAGAACAAGGACTGCATGGTTAAACGTGGTGTTTCCCTAAGCATCACCATCAACAGCCCTTCCAAAAAGACACATAAGAAACTGTGCTTGAGTGAAACCATTTTCTCTCTCGGTGGGATTCCAGCAGCTCCATTTCTCCCGTGGGCTGGTCCAGGCTGCTCTCCAGCCGGGCTCAGGAACACGGCACAGGCTTGGCTCAAAAACCTCCTCCTAAACCCCGATCAGCATTGCTCAGCTCTTCTCCCTCATACGCAAGACGAACAGGCCGAGAGCTTATTCCTCCCCTGTTTTAAACGCACCGCAGAGCTACCCCAGACCGCAGGGGATCCCAGGAAGATGCCTGATTTTACCCATGGGAAAGGAGGGCAAGCTGTCCTAAACAGGATAAGCTGATGAACTTTTGTGGCCTGGATCGAGGAGGTGAGACTCCGAGGGAGTTTTTTGGGCTGGTTTTAGAGCCGTGCAAGGGGCCAGGCGTTGCATTACCTTGAGGTGCCCCAGTGCTGTCTGCAGGGACGGGTTCCCCCTGCAGTGCAGGTGCCCCAAGCCCTCCTGGGCTACCCTGAGTGCAGAGGGGATGCTCTGGAAGGGGGTGGCGGTGAATCATGTCCCCGCCACTACCTGCAGAGCCATTGACACTGCTGGAGCGAGGAGACGCCGCAGGGGTGGCTCAGCCTTTGCTGGTGCAGGGGCTGTGTCTGCACCAGGGGTCTCTGCCCAGCGCTGGCCCCGTCAGGGGTCCGGCGAGACCCCACACCAGCACCGGCACCATCCAGGGGAGAGGCAGCTGGAAATCCCTGCGGAAGGGCAGCAGCTCCTTCTCTCGCATGCCGGTGCGTGACAGCAGCTCTGGCAGCTCCCGGCCCCACGGGGGAGGTTTTGTGGGTGGCTCAGCCCCAGCCAAGCGCAGCTATTTCCCATGCTCGTCTCGTACCAAGGTGACATCTCCCCAACACCTCTCCCCCCAAAACGCACCCCGCCTGCCAGCAAACGCACCCCGGCAGCTGCCTTACCTGGGGGGGTCTGTCTGTCTGGTCGCGTCCGAGCCCGTCCATCGCTCGCAGCGGCCTAACGAGCTCCGGTGCGGACCGAACCCTCTGGGGGTCCGGAGGAGGGCCGCGGAGGGTCCCCGGGGACTCTTCCTGGGGCTGGGGTGCTCCGGTCCCCTCCGGCCCTGGGGACAGCTGGCAGCTCACCCTGTCGCCGTCACCCCCCACGCCTTCACGCGTGTCCAGGTCCGGGCAGGCGGAGGTGGCGGGGACGGCGTGGCCCGCTGCCGGGACACCGCTCTGCCCCGCTGCCCGCTGCGGCGGGTCGGCGCTGGGTACCCCCCGCTGCGGCTCCTGCATGGCTGGGGCAGGGCGTTGGGCTCACCCGGTAGCGGCGAGGGCTCCCCGTGGTACCGGCAGCCGACACGGTAACCCCGAAGGCATCAGAGCCGCGGCGGCGGGAGCAGCCCGGGCCGCGCTCCCTCCCGGCGGGGACGGAGGCGGCGGCAGCAGCAGCAGCGGCGGCGGCAGCAGCATCCCTGCGCCGGGGGAGGCTCCATCCCCGCCTGGATCCGTCGGCTCGGCGGGCGGGAGGCTGCCCCCCCCCCCCCCCCCCCCCCCCCCCCCCCCCCCCCCCCCCCCCCCCCNCACCCCGTACAAAGGCTGCTGCCCGCTGCCCTCAGCCCCCCGCCGCCCCCGGCCCCATACCCGCCGCCCGCCCGGGCCGGGATGCCGTAGCGGAGGGGCCGGGGGAGCTGCCAGCCCCTCACCGTGGCTTCGGGCAGCCCCCGGCGCAGACGCTGCCGAGTCATCAATATTAAGCCGGGCCGCGCACCCCGGGGGGGGCTCCGCGCCCCGCGCCGCCAATAGCGGCGGCTCCGCCGGTTTCCATGGCAACGGTGCGGGAATGGGGTTTGCTGCCTATTGATGAGGCAGCGGGGGTGATGCGGCAGCGGGAGGGGGGGGGGGGGGGGGCGCCCCCCCCCCCCCCCCCCC
>RSEF01000019.1:519957-595582 GCA_003993805.1 Himantopus leucocephalus | reverse complement strand
AAAGAATAAAAAAAAAGGGCTGTTTGCACAGGGTGACAGTAACTGAATCTGCCCCCCCCCCCATGCATGGGGGCCAGGATGGCTGTGCAGCTCCACCGTGTCCCCTCGCCCCGTCCTGGTGGTGGGACCTGCACAGGAACAAGATGTTCCTGACCGTGGAGAGAGCTTATGGAGGGGCCGGCAGGCCATGGCAGGGGTCTGCAGGATTCGGGGTGCTGCCCAGTGGTAGGGGCGAAGCCGGCAGGGACATGGGTGCCAGCGCGCTGCGAGCCCTAAACCTGCTCTTTAGGAAATGTGTTGCCCAAGAGACCTCCTGGAGCCTCCCACCCACTCGGTGCTCTGCAACACCAGACTTCCCCCGGCCCCGGGCAGCTGTAACGGCCGACCAGGACGTGNGGCCCCGGGCAGCTGTAACGGCCGACCAGGACGTGAGGCCCCCGGGAAGAAAGCCGAAAGCCGGGTTTGCGTGCCCGGCGTCACAATGGCCGTCCCTGCCCGATGGCAGCGGGGCTGGAGCAGCCATGGGGACGGCACGGCCATTTGCACAGCCAGCGCCGTANGGGCTGGAGCAGCATGGGGACGGCACGGCCATTTGCACAGCCAGCACCGTGCTGCGTGCCAGAAACACACCCTGCCCCTGCGCCGGGTGAAACTGCCCATTAAACCGGGTTAAAAACTACGAGCTGAACCCCCAAAAGTGACTGTAAATGGGACCATATCGCTCCCTGCAATGGATTTCATGTGGCTCTGCAAAAGGCTCTTTTTTAGGCCAAAGCGATTCACTCTTTACATCGATAATCTGGACGGAAATGTGAAAAAAAAAAAGACCAACCTACTGGTGAGGTTTGCAGAACTCAGGGGGAGAGCCAAAGTCAAAAATAGCCAAGCAGTGGCACAGTCAGAAGTGATTTGACCCAGGCAGCATGTGCGCTCTTCCAAACTCTTCCAAACCGAGGTTGAACTGCTCAGGGAGTTTCACCAGGAAAAAAAAACAAACCAAAATAAAACAGGCTGGAGAGAGCCCGTCTGCCTGCCCAGCTGGCCCCATCCCTGCGCCTCCAGCTCCCAGAGGGCTGCCCTGGCTCCCACCCTTCGCTGGTCCCATGCCCATCTCCGTCCCCAGCACCAGGCTGGGAACATCACACTCCCCGCGCCAGTGAGAAATTCATCAGGGAAATCTAAGCAGCCATGGGTGGTGTCTCCAGAGGGACCGTTTGGCAGCTGATGCAGCTCCCACGCAGCAGAGCATCCCTCTGCCTCGCTGGAGCCATGTGGCGAGCAGGTCCTTGCCAGTAGCGGAGGCCACCACGTGTGCGGCTGGTTACACGTGGAGCTGGGCTGGGCCAGGTGCCTCCTGCGCTCCCCGAATTAGCCCTCCTGGGGACACCTGAAATGTAGTAAGCAGGTTGTTCCTGACGCAGAGACCCCTCTGGAGACAGCGCCCGGCACTGTTGGCCACCTTAGTGCCATGGGACAGGTGCCATCATGGGGGGGGTCAGAGTGGCACAGCGCAACTGTGCTCTTACAGTGAAGCTGAGGAGCCTTTTTGGGGGCAACCGGCGAGAGCTTTGCTCCCAGAGGTGCTGCTGAGGGACTTTTCCCCGTGCTCTGGGGTCGAGGCCACGTTTCTTGCAGCCTGTGCCTTGCTCCGATGACAAGCCATCCCCTGCTAAATACAGAGTGCCGGCAGGCAGGGGGTGGCGGTGAGAAGCCGGGCCCTACTTGGCAATTTACAGACTATCCTCAGTTTTGGAGAAAAAGTCCATTTAACTCTAACCATGTTGCAAAGTGAGATGAAGATGCGTTTCCTAACAGAGGCAGCTGAGCGAGACCTCACTGGAGCTGGTGGAGGGAAAGCTGTCAGGGGGAGGGCAAAGCACGTGGCCGGTGCCGGAGGACGCTGCGGGGACCACAGTGGGGAAGGAGCTGTGCCCTCCCAAAAGAGGGCTGTGCAGCAGAGCGCTGCCCGTGCTGCTGCCTGCATCCCGCCGGGTGCCGAGGAGCCGTGCGGGAGGGCCGCGGGCGCCGTCCCGGCAGGGAAGTGGAGGAGGCGATGCTTCCTCTTTCCCCGGCCCAGCATGGACGGGGGGACATGACATTTTGGGTGTCCCGAGCTGGTTTCCTTCTGCCGTCGGCAGCCACCCGCTGCCTGCGCTGCCTCTCGGAAAGGAGGAAATCAGCAGATCTGGTTCCTCGGGCTCAGACGAGGAGGTCTGAAAGTCTCCAACTGATGATGAACTTACCACATCCCCCGGCCATTGGTTAATTTTACCGACCGGCAAACGAGGCTGCGGGAATTTCTACCCCAGCCCTCGGCCCCCCATCGCTGGTGCTGCTCCGCGCGGCACACCCGGCTAAAATAACTCCCAAAGGGCTGAGAGGCTTTTGGGGGTTGGGGGAGGCTGAAATAGCTGCGTTTCCTCCCCGGGGGACCTCGTGAGAGTGTCTGGTCCCCAGCACTCTCAAGGCCCCTCTCCGCTCCCTGCCGGCCCGCTCGACATCACCCGGGGACTTGCCGAGGGACCCCCAGGGCGCTGGGTGCTGCTGCTCCCCGGGGTGCAGCTCCCCGACCCAAACCGTCTCCCACCGTGGCACCGCTCCCCCGGCTCTGCCCTCCCCTCGTCCCGGGGCACCCAGATGCGGGTCGGACCCCCGCAGCATCCCCGTGCACCCAGGGGTGCCACTCAGCCTTTGCTCTGTACTGAGCACTGAAGGTGCATTGCCGCCGCCGCCCCCCAGGACCGGGGCTCCCCGCTGCCCCGCGGCACACGGGCTGTTGCGTTTCCAGTAACTCTCCCAGTATCGGCCAGCGCAGGGGAGCGGGAGCGGGGGGCTCGGGGGCGGCAGCGCCGCCGGGCCACGAGCAGGGGGAAGGGCCCTTGTCGGGTGGTGCAGCCCGGGCGCTGCGAAAGCGCTGATATTTCTTATCGTGCCTTGCAGCAACTTCCCCTCCTCGCCTGCGGTCACGGCGCTCGCTGCGCACAGGGGAAGTGGCAGCCAGGCCGGCTGCCTTCAGCCTGCGCCGTGTTTAAAGGGGACGAACTCCCGCCGGCGCCCTGGCCGGTGGAGCCAGCTCTGTGCCGGGGGCAGGCAGCTGCCTGCTGCCCAGCCATGCCCGCCTGGCTCCCATCCACCCCGCACCGCGTGGGCCTGAGAGCTGTGCTGGGGGAGGAGGAGGAAGAGGAAGGGGGTGGTCTCACCCAAAGTCTCCCTGAGCCCCCTCTGCTGCCCTGGGGCCAATGGGAAAGGGGGCCTGCTAGCCACTGGGTCCACAGCCCCAGTGGCACAGACAGCCAGCAGCATCTCTCGGACACCATTGTGCCGGACCCCAACAGAGCTACTGTGCGCCAGCCGTGTCACTGTTAACACTGAAGCCTAATGACTGCGTTCCCAACACCGCGACCTTTGAGAACAGGGGACAGAGGCTCAGGGATGGGCACAGCTCTCTCTGCTTTGCAGCACAAGAGGGTGGTCTCAAAAAAGACCCCTGGGACAGAGGGCTCCGACCTGGCGATGCCCCTGGGGAGCGCAGGGAGGGCTGCTGCTGTACCAAAAAAAAATCAAGGGTGCCAAAACCAGCTCCTGAGAGCTTTTTGGATGGGCAGAGCATCGATTCCCGCTGTCCTGCCAGGCACATCGGGGCACGAGGAAGAACTGCAGCAACTGTGGCATGGCTGAGCGCCCGCCTCTGCGCCCAAAAGAGAAGGGCTGCCCACAGGGCTGCGCTCGGGATGAGCCCCATTGGGCTGAGCCACGTTTCGCCACCGGGCAGCGGGACGCCGGCGCCGGGCAGGATGCTGGGGTGGGCTCCCCGTGTGCGCCCTGCCTGACCCCGCTGCCCGCACCCTGCCTGTTCCCCTGGGAAGCGCCGCTGCCGGCCCGGCCGGGGTTGGAGCGAGGCCGTTAAAAGTGAGTCAACTAGAAACTGCCGGGTGAAAAAGGCGGCGAGCGGGAGGCAAATGAGAGCGCAAAGGGAAACCTCAAAAAGCCGAAGTGACGCGCAGGGGCGGGCGCGGGGGGACACACGGGTTAACGCGGGCGCCTCGCTTTGCCCATATATAGACAAATTGTGGCCTGTCTGCGCCAATGACGGGCGCGGGACCGTTGGGCTGGCGCCGGCGGGGCACAAAGTGCCCCGTCATTTTCCATGTCACCTGCTGCAACCGGTCTCACAGGTGGGGGAAGGGGAGGCCACGGATTGGGGGGCGCCCAGCACCCCAGAGAGGCCCCCCATGGCACCCTGCGCCGCACCGTGGCGGCACAGATGGGCGACTCCTGTTTTCCCCCTTTCCTGCCTTAATCCAAGAGTTGCATGACTTCTGGGGTGCTCGGTGCCGGGGTGGGCCTGTTTGGGATGGAGGATGCTCCGGGATGGAGCCCGGCAGTGGTACAGGGAAGGAAGGATGAAAGCTGCCCTGCCAGGCTGTGGACCTCTGAGGGCAGGACGGGCTCAGGAGATGCGGGACTGAGCTCTGTGGTGACAGTCCCTCCTTCACCAGTGGTCTCTGCCCCCCCCAAGGACAAGGCATGTGTAGAGTTGAGCCCCTCCAAGGTCCAGAGACCCCAAGGAGGGGGAACAGGCACCCAGGGCTGCCAGGAAGCGTCTCCCCAAACCTGGCACTGGTGGCACCTTTCCAGAGTGGGCTGGGCCAGGAGATGCTGGGGCAGCAGTGCCAGAGACCCCAGCTCTGAGGGGGCAGATCCCGCGGCCACCAGGGCGTGCTGACACCTGGCCCTGCACCACACGCCCGGGGTCTTAGGGACCCACCAGAGGAGGTGTGATGTCCTCGTCCAGTGCATGCCCCAGGGCTCTGCCTGTGTGCTCAGCAGCTCCTCCGTGATGGCCCATGTGGGAGGACCATTCCCATGGAGGGGACAAACCCCCTTCCACCCCAGCACGTGCTTTGGGCAGAGCCTGGGTGATGCACATCTGGCCAGAAGGAGGAAAGACCAGTGCCACCTGGGATGCAGCAGGGGGTCCAGGGGAGCTGGGGTTGGGGTAGATACTGTCATGTTCCCAAATCCCTCCTGTGACTTCAGCTGTCGTCTCACTTTGCCATTTCTCCTAAGGAAACGTGCCCTCAGCACCCCCAGAGCCCTCCACCATCGGGATGAGACCCCACTCTGCCCCACCAACCCTTGATGTCTCCCCTTGCCATGATGCAGAGCTGCAGGAGCAGACTGGGGAGGTGAGAGATCTCAGCCCAGAGGAGTTTTGGGACCCTCCACCAGCTTCTTGTGTCACCCCAGCCACCAAAACCCCAACTCCATTGGCAGACCAGTAGGTTTAGAGGGGTCCACCATGAAACAGCCAATGGCCTCTTTGCAGACAGCTCCAGGCGTGCAAGAGGTACTTTCTTTTGCAGGCCCTTCTTCAGGAACTGATGGCCCACCAGCCCGCCCCTCCTCCACAAAGCAGAGCCTCCTCCTTCCACTGCAATTCCTGAGGGGCAAACACCCAGGGGACCCATCATACGACAGAGCTCCCCATTTTTCCTGCAGATCCTCTCAGCGGGGAACACGTCCCAGTTCCTCACCCACCCACCTCCATCGCCAGTGCACCAGGAACCCCATGGGATGGCGCACGTGGCAGCCCTGACTCCTCTCTGCCACGCTTTGAAAGCTTCCGTAGCTGCCTGCACCTCCGAAACCTTCACCCATCCCCTCCGCAGCCCGTCCAAACAGCTGCTGCTGAAAGCTGGCCATGGGCCCCCTCCTCTCCCCGCCACATCAGACACGCTCGGGCACCTCGGTGGCTTCTGCCCACAGGCCCTGACGCAGAGGTGATGGGCAGGAGGGGCCGCCCGTTAACGGCACACACCGGAGCTTTGCCATCCTCGCTCCAGCAGCGCTTCACCCCGGCCCGGGGCAGGCAGCACGGCCACCAGCAGGACAACCCAGGGCGTCTGCCCCAGCACCTCCACCCTGCCGGGGTCTCCTCGGCCAGTTGCCAAGGAAAATTATTTTAATCTGGGGTTTGTTTTTATTCCCCCACCACCACTCCAGCACCTACCACCAAGGGTCCCCGAGCCCCCGCTGCAGACCCCGCACCAGCCCCCCCCAGGCACGGCTGAGAGGCAGCTGGGGATGTCCAGGTCCACAGGCTGGAAGGCAGCGAGGCAGTGAGCGAAAGCGGATTTAGGGGGAAGCAGGCCTGATGCTGCTGCAGGCGGCCCCGGGGCGGCACCTCTGCCTGCTGCCCTTCGCACCAGCACAGAGGTGACAACGGGGGAGGACGCCACGGCGTGCGCAAAGCATCCACGGGAGCCAAACTCAGGGTGTGGGGGGGCTCACACCACCTCACCCACAGCCCCCCTTGGCCGGAGCCCAACACACTCTTAACACCCGTCCTCCTCCACCTGAAGCCCATCTTGCCCAAGCTACGAGACAAAGGCCAACATGAGCCGCTTTCGTCCCCGGGGCGGTGGGGAGCGGCGTGCGTGGGCAGGTTCCCGTCCCCGGGGGCGGCACGCGTTGGGGCCCCCGCGCAGGTTGGGGCCCCCGGCTCAGCCAGGCATTTCCCAGCACTGCCGGCAGCTGCTTCACGTAGAAACACCGTGTGCTCTGCGGTTTTGGAAAGTCACTTTTCTCGGCCGGGGGGAGAGCCGGGGTATCAGTTCTCAAAACCCGCACGAAGAAATCCACTGGCTCGTGGTTCCTGCCCCGTGTCCGTCCCCCCCCCCACTGCCCCGGCACTGCCAGGCTGCTTCGGGTGCCAAACCTGCAGGATTTTCAGGCCTGGCTGAAATATTTTAGCGTCATTTGGTGCAGGGGGAGGAGCCATCTTAAATTGACTCAGATCTACAGCTCCCTGCCCGGTTGATGCTTTCTCTCCCGATTACAGCCCGGGCCACCGCCGCCACCGCACATTTTTCCTCCAATTTTTTCAACGTGAGAGCTCCCTGACCTACTTTTCTCAGCAAATAAAGCTCCGCATCCGTTTGCTTTTTGCCGCTACAGAACCCTGGCAGCTGCGGGGCCGGAGCCTAACCGAAACGCTCATTTCAGGTGCTTTGCAGAGGTCCAACGCTCAGCTCCGGCAGCCTGGGCGCGATGAATCACTCGGGCGGCGTGGGCTGGGAGATGTGGTGCGTGCGTGGGCGAGTGAGCTCGCTCGCAGGGAAGCAGCTCGCCGAGCCAGCCCGATTAGAGGCACCGGGTTCTTGGAAGCGCTGCGAGCTGCGGCAGGCAGAGGAGGTGCAGCTCGCTCTGAAAGACCCCCGGCGTTCAGCCCCTCGGCCTCGCCGTTCTCGCTCTATTGCGCTGGCACCGCAGCTGCTGCCGGTCTTAACTCTGTATAACCCAGAGGGGCTGCATTTCTTAGCACGGGGTGAGGTCCCTGGGGGGGTTACAAGTCCCCTCACTTTCCCCGAGAGGCACAGTGACAACGCACACTGCTCCCCGGGGACAATTTCCTAAGCAAAACTCTCAGTGCTGGGCAGCAACTGTGTTACCGCAGGACTGCAGCGTCCCGGGCGGGTGATGGGAACCACCGTGCCCACGGACCCGCACCCAGAGCCGGCTGAGCAAGGCCACCCTGCCCAGGGCCCTGCGCAGAGCCCTCTTGTCACCTCCTCTGCATGGTGGGGCCAGGGGACGAGGCGGTCCAGGACGTGGGGAAGGGGTCCTGACACATCTCCAGCTTCGGAGGAGCTCCAGCATGGTCATACCTATCCCTGGAGCCAGGGAAGGGGGGCTCAGCCTGCGAAGCTGGTAGGGAGCGAAAGGCACTGCGAAACGCAGCGGAAAATGGAGATGCGCCTCAGGTCTCTCTTGCTCAGGTCCTTCTCCAGCAGCTTCACCGCAGCCCCTCACCAGGCTCAGTCCCGCTCCACAAAGCCGTGCTGCCACCCCGTGGCACTCGAGGGCTGAGGCTTCGAGGGCTGGGCATGGCCAGGGTGGTTGTCCTCCATCATCCCCACCATCCTTCCAACCTGGCTGGAGCCAAAACCTCGCTCCCCAGACCCGGCTCCCTCCAGCTGGAGGAAGAGCTGCCCAGCGCATCCTTCCTGATCCCTTTCAACCTGAACCTCGTCAGCTCTTCTCAGCCTCACACTGCTGCCCAGGCTGCAGCTTTCTGGGACTGTTCCCCAGGGGACAAAGGCACCCCAGGGCGATCCCAGCTCACCCCTGTGCCTCTCGCAGCACAGCCAGGATGAAACTGCCCTCCAGGGCCAGGAGGTCCATGCCCAAGATGTCCAGACCCGAGTACCCTGCAGAGTCACATCCCAGGCTGCCGGGACACTCGCACCTCTTACCCGCAGATGTGACCTACTGGGCATTTCCAAGGTACATCTCCTGCCCAGTCTCTGCAACCAAGCAAGCCTGGAGGATAATTATCAGGTAACTCAAGTGCTTCAGACATTCACCAGGGATGTGTGAAAGCCATGGTCAACTCCCTCCTCTGCCTGAGGACACAAACCTGCTGCTCCATCTTCCCAAGAAGAGGCTCTAACCCCCAGGCCAGGGGCCGAAGCACTCTCAGCTCTTCCCACAAAAGGTGATCTGCACCTGGAGGCATCTGCTGGAGCCCAGAGTCCACCACCAACTTGACTTGGTCTGGTCTGCACCCAGCAAATACTCTTGACCTCAGCATCACGTCTGCAAGTCCCCGAGAGAAGTGTGGTTGAAGACATTTTTCTCTGCAGTGTTTCATCTCAACTAACGCCGCAGCCCCCGTGCAGCCCCCCTGTGCTCACGGCAATCTTCTCCAGCCGCACGTCTGCTCCCAAACCCCACAGGAAGCCGTGCTCTGGCTGACCTGCACTGCCTGGGACTCTTTTTCAGGGCCAGCTCTACAAAGCAGAGCAGGACAGAGCGCAGGTTGCCTCCACGCTCCTGATGGCGTCACTCCCCAACAGCGACGTATTCCTTTCACTGCAGCCACTTTTGTCCCAGCTCAAATGCAGATTTTAGGCTGTATTAGTTTTCCACTATTTACCTAAAGACAAGAAAAATTGGGCTTTCCAGCTGCAGGATTATCTCAGAAAAAAATTTGCTTATTTCATAGGACTACTGATCTAGGACTCCGCCCTTGGAGAAGACACCTTTGTGATTGGTGGCTGCCGCTGTACTGGAACAAAAGAAGTTAAGCAGGAGCCATCAGCTTAAGGAAACCAGATCTCTCAGGAGCCCATGCAACGCAGACACTACCTGAGCTGATGCTTGCAATGTGCACAGTGACAGCCAGACTGCCACACGCACAAGGCTGGACGGGTGTTTCCACCCCTGCTTGTCCATCCCTCCCCTCTGCAAGGCCGGGTGCTGCCTCCCAGCCACACCAGCGTCACGCTCATCTTGCTCTGCCTGCCCTGGAGGTCAGCAACGACCAGCTGAAGGTCCTTCAAGCCTGCTTCCATGTCCCTCGTACAGGACCCCGCAGGCCCAGGCCACCGTGACCTCCAGATAACTACCTTCACATGAAATACTTAACATCATCTTACCCGTTCCATCCAGCCATGACCTGCAAGGCACAAATTGCTATTCTGCTTGGTCCCTACAGCGAAGGACACCCCCATTCAGCCAGGGCTGGATCCCCTTTCGAGACAAGAATGTGGTCCACGGCATAAGAAGTGATGGCAATCGTAGGCTCCAAGCAGTTTGGCAGGCAGGGGGCTGAGCGCGAAACCCCTCACCACACCCTGCAGCAGGTGAAACTGCTGACCGAGCGTATGAGTTGGACTCGACTCTGACCAAGGAGCACGTTTTATTGAAATATTTACACAGCTATCCCTTTTCCCAGCTCTCCTCTTTTCCACACCCACTGTAAAAAAAATTTGTGCATCACCATTAAGCATTGCTCTCCCAGACCTACTCCCACCCCCCGCCTTGTCAAGGTTCAAAAAGGTTTCCCCGGTGTGTGCGGGCAGACCGTGGTACGGCTGAGTCCAGAGGAGCCGAGCCAGCAGGCTCCCTCCGAGTCCAGGCTCACTGTCCCATGCTAAAGCTAAAAGGTTTTGGAGCAGTGCCCCACGTGCCCGCTGCCTCTCCCAACATGGCACCAGGGAATCCTCCAGGCGGCACAAGAGCCCCTTAGGTTTTTATAGCTGTGTCTCGGGACTTGTAAGCCACACCACGGCTCTTCAGCTCTCGGACGATGCCTGCAGCAAGGAGACAAACACATTTCAGTATTCTGTAGGAATGAGGAGCCCTGAAAAAATCTGGTTGCTCTGTCACATAGCCGTCATTGCACAGATCACGAACTGGACAATCATCTTCAGATGAATCATTCTAACAGAACCATTACGAGTGCTCCCTCTTCTAGTTCAAATGCCTGGACAGACCTCCCAAACATCAGCTCTTGTTTTGTCTTGAGAAAGACCCAGGTAGAGATTTTATTTACACTATTTCCTACCTGAAAACGTGTTACGACTATACTGAACAGGTCAAGTTCTTAAGGTTAATTCTCAAATCCTTCAGTCACTTCTGTGACCTACCTGCATGTCCCACCTTCTCAGTAACCCTTTAAGAACAGGGATAGCAGAAGAGCACCATGGGGTTCTGCACAGCTCTCACTAGCACCAGGGGACAGCCAAATGACAGCTTGCGGGGCCCAGGAGTGCAGCCTGTGGGTTACTGTACTCTCCAGCCCTCGCACTCCTCCCCGTGATGCGAGGACGGGCTGAGTGAGGCCGAAGACAGCATCTCCCACGTGCACTCTCTGTGCCTCCTGCCCTGCGCTCCCTGCCAGCACTTGCATCGAGCTCACGCCATCATCTGCGGCACTCTGGTTATTTTGGATTTGCCCAAAGCTGTGCCGGCAGCCCTCGGCCTCAAGCCTCAGGATGTTCCAGCTCCTTCCCAATGCAAATGGCAGAGCTCCGGTCAGAAATAAGGAGCCTGGGATTCCAGACGCAAGCAGAGCTTTCACTCCGGGGATATGGGATTCCATCACTCCTGGGAAGGGGCACAGGTCTGGAGTCTGCTCTGAGGCTACGACAGGGCAGGGGCTCTCAGCTAGACAGATGACGCAGTTTCTGCATTACAGAGGTAAGGCCAACCCTTTACACCCTCCACTCCATTTATAAAGGCACAAAACCCACCTTAACGTAAGCCCTCAGGGCAGCACGATGATGGAAAGAGGCATCTGCTCACCGAGACTGCTGTAACAGCACCCTGTCCTGCAGAACTCTTTTCTATGGACAAACCTTCAAATTTCCCTGCAGCTGAACAGTTTGAAATGCGCCCACTTTCTGGAGTCACCCTTTAAGCACAGTTTGTCCCGCTGGTGGCCTGCCTGGTATCACAGGTTTTAGTCAGCAGCATCTTCAGTATCAACTTCTGGCAGGCAGAGCCCTGAATGACTGCAGGTAGAAAACCTGTCTGCCGAACCCCAAAACCACCCTCCCGTTCAGCACCTCCTTCTTGCAGTCACCTCGCTGATCCCTCCAGTCTGGTACGGTGCGTGCTCTCTTCACAACACACAGTGTTCACTGAGGCCCCAAATCCTGATTTATCACACAGGTACAGCACAACGCTGTACCAGTTTGTCACCTTGGAGACATGACTACAGCCCCAGTGCCTAACATACAGAATAAGCCCTCGGCTGCCACCTGCACGGGAGTCTCCCCTCACACAAATCGGCAGCGTTACCTTGGGGCAGGCGGCCAGTCACAGACACTGCGTAGACACCCGGCTTGAAGTTACCTGGGGGAAAGAAAACACCGAATTACCCCACATGGGTGGGCGAGCATCCCTGCCCGCCTCCGCAGGTGCCCCCATCGGGAGCAGAAACCCCCTCGGCAGCCTGCTTCCCCAGAGAAGGGTTTGCTGGAGAAAAGGGATCTCCAGCTTCCAAACCGGCTGGGAAAAACCCACTCACTGATTCGCTGCCACTTGGAGACCCAGCTGTCCTCAGGACTCATCATGGCGATGATCCTGTGGTCCAAAGAAAAGGATTGTCACAAAAACTCTAGGTATGGCAACCAGGTGGGTTTGTACAGTTGATGAATGGGGGACGGGGGGGATAGCCCCAGGAGCGGGAGCTTGTCCCCAGGTCACCAGACCTTGATAGCACCAAACCACTCTCAAACAAGGACAACAGGAGTCTTGAGATAAGAGAATGATAAATTTCTGCTTTCATATGCAAAGTTAGGAGTAACGAATGACTAACTCATCATTCACTGTGGTTTCTTCTTTGTTATTATTTGGTATATACGACCTGGCTTACTTCTCCAAAGGTGTGCCAGCTTTGCGGAGCGACCGCCCGGCACCCACCTCCGCGCAGACACAAAATAAATAAGTATCTCAACTCCGTATGTGTGCACCAGGTGAAGAACCCCAATGTGGGACCACAATCCTGAGGGAGGGATGGCGGCCGGGGGACGTTTCCCGGCCAGGTGCCACCAGGGCCTGCCCAGACACCCCGGGGAAGGCGGCCGGGCCCGGGCCCCACTCACCCGTCGAAGGAGGAGCTGGTGCAGTCGTAGACCATCTCCCGGTTGCCCTTCATCTGCAGGTAGGCATCGCAGTTGTCGCAGCCATCGTACTCGAACTGGTCGATGGTCTGAGGGGAGGGGGGGGCGGACAGAGGACTCAGCGCGGGGATGGAGGAGGAAGGCCGGGCCGGGCCTGCGGGGAACCGGGGAGGGAACCCCGGGAAGGCCCCGAGGGAAGCCCTAGGAAGGGAGAAGAAGCTCGGGGAGCGCTACGGCTCGTACCTTGACGAGGGAACAGAGCAGACAGGCGCGGAGGTGCCGCAGATCCTTGGGGACGGTCTCCAGCGCCATCTTGGGGCGGCCGCGCAGGCGCAGTAAAGGAGGAGGGGAGGGTCGGGCCTTGGCAGTGATGGCGGCGGCGGTTCGGCCCCCTCAGGGCCCGCTCTGTGGCCGGGGGAGGGCGGTAGAGAGCCGAGGAGGACCGGCCCAGGGGCTCCACTCACGGCCACAACCGGCCCCGGCCCCGGACACCGGCCCCGGCCCCGGCCCCGGCGCCGGGCTTGGCCCGGCGCCGGGGCCGGGGCCGGGGCCGGTGTCCGGGGCCGGGGCCAAGGCCTGGAGCTAAAATCTAAACGCTTTATTTCCATGGGATTTAAAGGGAGGGGAAGAGCCCCGACAGGGCTGGGCGCGACGAACAAAAGGAGGCGAGCAGACCGGGGTTAGGTGGATAAATATATTAGTAAATAAATATATTTCTGAGCACATCGGCAATATTCACACATCTTTGTTTCTATCGGACATAAATACACAGTTTTTTGCATATATATAAAATGTATTCTTCCTCTTCTTTTTTTTTGTTGTTTTTTTTGTTTGTTTAAGGCAGGGGGGGTTGTCATAATTTATTTCGAAGCCCCAAGAGCCAGGACAGACTCGGCAAAAACAAAATAAAAACCGACAACAAAAAAACACAAACCTATATTCACATTTCAAAAGGATCTGAACGTTATAAAAAGGGAGAGCAGAGGCTCTGTGCGGGAAGAAGAGGTCCAGCCAGCACGGCCCAGGTCCCCATCCCGGTTGGGTCCTGGGATGACGGCGTTCCCTGGGGAAAGGCTTCGGTTTCGGAGAGAGGGAGTTCGGGATGCTCTGGCTTCCATCAGTTTTCAGCTGGGACTTTGGACGCAACGAAGGAAAACGAGCTCCGCTTCATTGCAGCGATGCTGAAGAAACGCGGTGACGGGTACCAAGCGCTCAAAAGCATCGCCCAGAAGAAAGAGGTGCAGGAACTCCCCATTTTCTCAGATATTGCTTCTTCCAGGCAGCCAAGGATGGTAGTCCATCTACTGAAGAGGATCTTAAAAACCACCTTCCTGGAGAGTTCCTCCCTCTCCTCCCACCTGAGAACCCACCGAGACAGACCTGCACGCTCTCATTCAGCTCAGCAAGCCCCGGGGAGGGAGCCCAGCATCTAGGATGGCCATTTTCAAGATGAAAAGGAGCAGCAGCATAACATCAGGAAAGGAAAACACTCTAAAGCAGGCATTGCCCTGTGCGGCCTGGTAATACTGCAGTAAGGAGTGGAAAGGGTGCGTTAGCGCTGACCACTTTCTCCAAGAAGCTTGGGGCTTGCCACAGATTCAGAGCCCTCCTGGTTTTCTAAGGATAAGGAAGGAAAGAGAGGAGGACTTTTAGACTGCAAACAAGACGCTCGTTCCTTTGAGGCAGTGAAATGCATCCCTGGAGGCTCTCGGCCTTCTTGACTCCTAAAGAAAGCAGTGGGAGCACCTGGACTTCGTGACCCTCCCCTCTGTAAAGTCACCCGAGCCCTCCAGGATGGTCAAGGACACAGGGAGCTGGTTGAGATGAGCCACGGACCACGTGCACAAGAAGTTGAACAGGGGGAATCTAGACCTGCTCCTGGGTTTTTCTGCTCTAGTTTAAGACTGACTTCCCTGCAAGGGGGGAAACGTCTGAGCTTGTGTCTTCTGCTTGCTCTGTAGGGCAAGCAAGAAGAGCCTGGAAAGGTTAAAATACAATTCTGCTGGGTTCTTTGATGAAAGAAATTCAGCTTTTCTCTAGACTGAAAGGTCCTGCAGTGACTTGGTCACAGGAGACAAGAAATGAACACTACTAGCAAGGGAATAATGTTTTGCTTTAAAACAGTGCTATTGGCCGACTTGTAATACCATCACTTGAATATCAGTGACTGATTAGCAGCTGGGACAAAGATGCCTTTTTCAAAGACAAAGGGCAGCAAACCCCATAAAAAGCCTGTAAAACCCCCATAAAACCTCCCCAACGAAGGAAACCAGAGGCAGGATTATCCTGAACTGGGACTACATAACCAGTGCGTTGTCTTGAACTGGAGCTGCTCCTTCAAAGGAAGACACAGAAAGCTTACTGAGCACTGAGCAGATGGGGGAGGTCTGTCCCTACAGCGGGTTTCAAATTGTCAGGAGTTACCTTCAGCTCCAGTGTTGTAGCCTCACCAATGCTTCGTTAGCATTAACTCTGGAAACGCTTGGTGCCATCTAAACGTGCACTTCATGTGGGAATCTGGCTAATTCTTTGGCCCAAACAATCATTTAGGGCAATGAACTCGACAGTCTAATTCCCTGCTCTATGAAAACTGTTTGGGTGCTATACGTTTTGAATTTGGCAGGTTTTCTTTTACTTTAATGTCCCCAAATTATGAGATGTAGGAAATAAGAACTAAATGACGTTAAAAAAAAAAAAATACAACCCACAAATGGGAGGGGAAAAAAAAAGTAATAAACCGAGAGCCTAGTAATTTCTCAAGTTTTCTCTCTCCATCATCAGAATGTTAGAAAAGGCAGAAGGGTATTTTGAAAAATTCCTTCACAGGATCACTTTGGGTGTCTCAGAAATACAAAGATAAGGCTGGGTGATGGGTGGGGGCTCTGCTCTGCATTTATTATGGATACTTTTGCTGGGAATTTTTGCTGTGTCTTGGGGCAGTGAGGGAGGAAGGAGAGAAGCAGGAGCCATGTGAACTCAGGGGTTTTCCGGGACTGTTGTGACGGGGGCATCTCTGGTCTGAAATAGGCTCAGCAAATGAGTTGCTCTTAACAGGGCTGGCCATCACACCTATTTTGAGGGTAGGTGGAGGAGTTAGAGGATGAGCGAGAGACTTGTTCACATTGCCAGATGAGAGGGTGGATTCTTTGCAATGGAAAGAGTCTGACCCAGCTCCTTCCCAGAAATGCTGACATTGTCCCCGTGTCTTCACCTCTCCTGCTGCTGGCAAAACGCTGCACATGGCCGAGATGGCGTCAGCTGAGGGACAATGAAGTGATCAAAAGTGGTGAGAGCTGTTGGTTTCCAATGAAGTCAGAAGCAGCTCCTTGCAGGGCAGACCTGTGAGTGGTGAGATGGAGAATAGCTTGTTCCTGTGTCTGAAATAAGAGTGGAAAAGTTAAAATGAAGAAGTCTGGCTTTTGACCTAAGTGAGGAAATGAAGTCAGGAGCTACCAGGCCACAGAAAGTTGTTTCTGCAGCTTTTGGTCTTGAAGGCTTGTTTATTTTTGAAGTGTTTAGCAAAACCTTCTGTGGCATGAACATGCCAAAATAGCAGCTTGCACTCACTCCGCGAGCTCTCCAGCTGGTGACTCCCAAGACCGGTCTCCGAGCGAGCCAGCCCACGCAGACAGATGCCACAGGACGAAGATGGGCTGCCTGTACCTTCAAAGGAGAAGGGGACCTGGAGGACACGGCTCTGTGTTTGCGTGACCATCGCAACGTGGGAACATGTGAGGAGACCACAAGTGTCACGTTGCTTATTTGCAGTCTGCATCTCAGCGTGGGCCGTGCAGGTCAGGGCTGGTTATTACGCCGTTGCCTGTGCAGGGAGCACAATGTGAGCTCCTCTACGGCTGGTACGCTGAACATCTTTGTCCACTCCAGCTCTCCAGTAAGCAAACAGGCCAGTGTTTTATTAAACTGAGTGTTCATGGACATCCTGGACCTCCTCTTCAAACCCTGCATTCAAAGAAAAGGAAAAAGAAAGGTGTCAGCTACAACTAGCTGAACATTCCCGGACTCTGCAGCTGCTGGGGCCTTGACCCTGCGATACAGAGAACAGATGCTACAGTGAAATCCACTAAGTTGCTCCCAGTATTTTGGAGCGACTTTTCTGCCCACGTCCCCAATCAGTTTATCCCTCTAAGTTAAAGCACAATAAAACGTAAAGATAAGATGCCAAGCTACTCTTTAAATATTTCAGAAGATACAGGCTAAGGGCATGGTGCACCCCAGGATTCACAGCGCTACTAGATGTTTGCTTTTGAGGCTTTTTGATGTTTGCTCTTTGAGGAAAATCTCTACAGCCGTTTTAAAAATTATTAGCAACAGAAAATAACACCGATTCATATTCACACCGGGCCACGGCAGCACCTTCCAGGGACAGGGGACGACATCATCAGAAACTCCAGACAACAGAAACCGACTGCAAGTGATGTGTGTGCGCAAGAAAGGGATGGCACATGCATTTCATGACATTCAAGAGATTGCACAAATTGCTTCTGAGTCCCAAACAAGCAAAACCCAACGAGTGGTGGTCGGCCGCAAGTGCCAACCCCTCGTGCCCAGCAAGGACTGCAGCTCATGCTCCTCTCCAGCCCCTTCCACCTGGTGAATTATTGACAGACAAGTGCTGAGTAGTTTTACTTTGAAACGTTCAACATAAGGGCTGCCTAGAAACACTGCACCGGGGTTGCTGCTTCAGATAGTCCCTTTCTCTCCAAGTGACTGAGTGTTGACACACACACCACGGTCCCTTTCCCAGATGTCTCCCATGCCTGCCCAGAGCTCTCACGCAGGGTCAGCGTAGCCCGGTAAAGGCATACATGCATTATTTTTCACATTTCCCTTTTCCTGAATGTTCCCGAAATCAAAAGGAAACAAATGCCCATGTAGATATTTACAGAGAGCAATTCAAAACAACTTTTCAAAACAGTCACAGCAAATTCTTGTTTGTTATACATCACCAGCTGTAGGAACAGGACCTCTAAAAATTAAATATATGGGAAGAAAATAAACAAATGAGATTCTGCTTTGAAAATGTAGCAAATCGATGTGGGAAAATTAATGCACAGACAGAGTGTTACACATATACACGTGCATGCAGGCATGGCCAAGGTACCAGCAGACAGAGTTTAAGCATATCTGGCATTTGTGATTTGTGTCACCAGTACGTTGAATAAGCCATTGCCAGCTGCTTCTCATGTACACCAACTTCTGTGCAACACAAAAGATACGGCTTCCATCACTCTGCGATCAGTCAGATGCCCCGAATCTCAAATAGCATTATTAAAATATTTTCTGAAAACCGTGCCTGTGTGAGAGTTCCCCGTTACACAAACAGAAAGGAAGGTTAAAAAAAAAGGGTCTTGAACTGGGAGAGGCGGCAGAGCCTCAGCTGCGGAACCGGCCATCGAGACCCACACAGGGCAATGACCTGAAGGAGCATACCTTGGTGATACAACAGAAATCATGTTCTTTGGGTATTAGGTTTTAATGGTGGTCTTTTTCAGCCCTCTAATCCGTTTCGCACTCTCTAGTAAAGATCAAAGACATGACATGAAAGGCAATGGCTAAGAGGATGAGCAGGAGATGGAGGAGAGGGGGAGGATGGTGGCAGCGTGCTGCAGGAGGGGAAATTTCCCAGAGAGAGAAACAAAGAGATTTCATCAGCCTGTGCTGGGAGTAATCTGGCTGTTCTGGGACGAGAGCCGTGCATGCTANAGAGCCGTGCACGCTGGGATGGCTTAGGAAGCCATCTAGCTGCAATTCACTGCTAGTTGTCCGACTTCTCTTACAAGAAGCAGTCCATTCAGCATTGCTTGAGGATTGATTCGTCGGTGAAACAACCCCCAGGTTGAGTCTCCCAGGCAAGACAGGCCGGGATGTATCTTCATGCAAACCCCACCAAGAAAAGCTGGTGGTGGTGCTCAAGGAAGAGGCCTAAACTCCAAGATCACGCAAAGCATCTCTGGGATCATCTGCGGCACCCCGGCGATGGCTGCGGGCAGCGCTATTCCCTGCAATGCCAGTGCATGGCACTGCCTGCCCAAGTGGAGTTTCTCTGGGGGCTGTGGACCAAGGCTCAGCCTCACCTTGCAGCTGGGTGAGATAAGCACACACCTGGAGGGTGCTGCATCCCGCAGGAGCACCATCAGCTTCTGGAATCCCTGGTTTAGGGACTTCCTGAGCCAGGGAGGGTATTTGCATCTCTGCATTTGAGAGCTCTTGATCTAGGCTCTCGAACCCATTTTACTTCTGGCATCTACATCCTCTGGGCAGGGAGCACCAGTTTCATTACACACCGTGTGTTACCTTATTGGGTGTTCCAAAGCTTCTGGGTCCCATTTGATGCCACCACCTACTTCGTTATAAGCGCCAGTGAGTGTCTCTTATTTGCCTTCTCCCCTGCTCTCCCGATTTCAAATCCTGTCTTTCATATCCTCGGCTAATCATCTTTTTCCCACATGAAAGCCTCTATATTCTTTCTGTTGTCTCAGAAAAACCTCATCACTGTGATTGTACTCGATACCTTTCCGCACTTCTCCCAAGTCTGCTGTATCCGTTTTTGAGAAGCAGTGATCAGTGGCGGATCCTAGCTGCGAAAGCACCACAAGCTTACGCAGATGCATAACGGCACTTTCCGCTTGTCCCACATTTGTTCCCAGCCAGCTCCTAATAATAATTTGATTTTTACTTAGAAGCGGTTCTGCTCGTGTGTGGCATTCTGTGCTACTTACACGGGATTTCATCCACCACTCTATCGCCCGATAACGCAGAAAGGGGAGATCCTTCTGTTAATGCTGTGTGACCAGTTTTAAAGCTGACAGTCCTGAAGGATTTTGTCTTTTATAAACTTTGCCATCTCCTCTCCTTGTCCAGGATATTTATGAACTTGCTGAAAGGTGCAGACAGTTGGAGAACTCCACTTTCCTCCTTCTTCCAGTAACCTTCCTCCATTAAGACTGAACTGTACTTTGTCTCCTATTTTTTAGCAACTTATTCACCTATGAGAGTACCTTCCCTTTTATGCTTTGAGACCTTCATTCCCCTAAAAGATCTGCGAGGCATTATCTCTCTCTACAAAAGCTGTGTTGCCTCCTCCCCTGGTTTTCACATTTAGCCATGTGCCTACAAGTCAGACCCTGTATTTGAATTTTTAACAATTTGCTTGGCAGGAAAGTCAGGCTCATCATTCTGGGGCTTCAGCTATTTCAAGCTGGTATTGCCCTCAGCTCTTCCTTCTGGCTGTGGGCATTGCTAACAGATTGCAGTCCACGTTCATGATTTAGCAGTTTTGTGCTTGAGCCCCTGCACGACGCCCGGGTGAGTGACCTGTAGCCCTGGCAATTTGTTACTAGCCATTTCACTCATGTGCTTCAGAAACACTCAAACTGATGAGTTGATTTATGGGGGATCCTCCACTCCATGCCCCGAACGGAGATGTGCCATGCTGGGAACCTCCTCAAGCACTTCCACGCTGATCACTAACGCAATAAATTCAGTTTTCTCTTCTGCTATGCAGTTACAGCCCTTGAACGTCCCTCTTAGACCTGCATTACTCCCTGGACCTGCAGAGCCTCTGGCAGCCTTCTCCCTTCTGAAGGAGTTGAAAACGTTTGCATTAATACTCTCTCTTTTTCACAAGTTGTTCACAGAAACCTTTCCTGGCCTGCCTCACCGTGGCTCTGCACTTAGCTTTGCATCCAACTCTTTTCTGATTTCTTTGTCTAGCCACACCTTTGCTTTGGAAAAACGGCTTCTTGCTTCTAATTGCTCTCTCTGCTGCTTGGCCAGCCCTTTTCTGGGGCTGTAAATGATCGCTGTGCCCAAAAGCATCTTATTCTTTTGACTGCTTCTTTTAGTATTATTTGAAGAAGATTCTCATGTATATGTAGGTTCCTCTTCTGCAGCCTGTGATGATGCAGTGTATTATAACCCTAATACCATACCCCTCCTACTTAGGCGCAATTGGGGATTTTTGTGTTACTTGTCATGGGACTTTACACTCTCCTTAACGCACAGTGTCCCTCCCCTGCCACCAGAAGAGACACGCTCTTCTCCTCTCTGTAATTTCACCTGGGAATTACAGGGTCCCACTGTTTGGTTGCGTTGTTTTTTTTTAAAACTGGGTTTCTGAAAATTTTATGTCAAAACTTTAATTTAAAGCTCGGCTTTCTAATTCATCCACTTATATTTTTAGCTTTGCAACATTTATCTAGAGGCATATATGCATCTCTCCTTGGTGTCCTTGTCTACTTTTCATGTCCTGCTTACATGGGACTGTCTGTTGAGATTGTTCTTTGCTCTGTTTACTTGTTCTCTATTGATTTATGTCCAGTCCCTTTCTCAAATAAAGAACCGACAGGAATATAACCCAGAAGTTGTGTTATGTCAACCAACGTGTTTTCAGCTTGATGGCTTTTCAGCATAAGCCCTGCATGAGCTCCTGCTCTCTTCCACTGTCCTCAGTTCCTAATAAAGTTAAATCCTTCCTTTCTATGTATTTTCTCAATCTTACGAGGAGATTCTGACTCTGGCTGGTCCTCAAAGCATCCACAGAAGCTACTGCAACCAGATAGACATAGAGTCCCACTGTTTTCAAACACACTGGTCTTCCTAGCTCCTGGTAAAGGGAGGTAAGAGGGAACGAGGGCTGCATGTGCTCGGCAAAGCACGCTGGCACTGGCTCTGGGTGGGTGGCAGGGAGCCTTCCCCCATCACGCCATCAGGAGGTGGGCACAGATCTGGGCCGCTGGGACGTCTCCAAAGAGACAGAGGCATCACAGCAGAGGCTCTTGCAATGCCCTGGGCGCTGCAGCACCCAGCGCCCCGCCGTAGGTGCACAGACTCCTGCTCTGGTGGCCTGGGGAGTCCTCCCAGTTTCATTTTGAAATGGGAGCTTAAAGCAACTCCTGAGCAGCCTGCCCTCACGCCAGGAGGGCTCTCTCCACGTGGAGGTCCCCTGCTGTGATGCCAGGAGGGCCGTGTCCTGGCCGTACCGCTGCCCACCGCCTCCAGCTCGGGGGACATCAGCACTCAGAGCTACCTGCGAACCAGAGAGACATCTCCGCACTGCCCCCTCCTTATCTCTCGGAATGGCAGCATCCCTCCGGGCCCTTTGAAGAACCTCCCGCCCGTATCACCTATCTGCAGTGTCAGGCACTTCTGCGCCTGGGAAAAAAAAATAAATATATCTGTTCCTGGGAGTCTGGAAGCCCGGAGCGCCGCAGGCAGCCAGCACCGTGCCCCATCCAGCCTCTCCCCCTCGCCTGCTGCCTCCTCGGCAGGCGCTCCAGCACCAGGAGCCTGGGTGTGGTGTAGGGCTGGATAGACGAGCATGGGGAGGAAGTTATTATCTCCGTGGCACAATGGGCACGGTGAGTCACGAGTTTAAGGCCAGCATTTTAACAGAAATTAGGCAGCTAGATCTGTATTTGGTACCTAAATCAAAACGATTTGCCCGAGGAGCTGCAATGAGTCAGTGGCGGGGCGAGGAAGGGAGCCAGGCTCTGCTCGGAGCCAGCGCCTGCCCATGCTGCCTCGCAGGTTGCTGTACTCAGAGGAGCCCGAGAGATCGAGACCTGGGAGCTAAACTCAGTGAGGTTCTTTCAAACGGCCTCGTCTCAAACGCATTTTTCCCTCGCTGTACAGCAGCCAGGCAAAGGGCCAAACTTTAATTACAACTGATTTCCAAAAGACACTAAAAAGCAACTCCCACGCAACAGAGGCAGGTGAGAAATGAGGGATGTGCAAATCCATAAACTCATTTAGTCTGTTCTCCTACCACCACCGGCCACGCACACTTCCTTCCTTATTGATTCCGGTTAGCTGGTGTTGGCGAAAACGAGAGCCCAATAAGCCCTAACGATAACGACTCTGCCAGTAAGAACCCAGACTGATGTAAGGACACTGAGAAACATGGTCCCACCCCTTCCTTTGGGAGATATTCCGGCTTCGAGAGACGTTTAGTTAAAAATGGCCACCATATTTCTCATTTGTATTACTTTAGGACAAGACTGCAGGGTTCAGTGCACTCATTAACAGGCTCGCTAATCGTTCGGGCCATCGCCTCCAGACAGGCGAGCTCTGAAACGCTTCTGTTGTCACTGGTCCTTGTAGGAAAGCCCATCGTGAAGGCACCGGGTCTACTGGCAGCCAGTGTCTGCCTTCAGCAAACCACCCTCATTCGCCTGCTCGCTGCAAGAAGAGGCCAACACCAGACTTACCCCGACTACCCCGCTGAGACGGGCAGTGAAGGTGAAGACTCAGACTGTGTCTGGGGGTGCCCGTCCCCGAGAAATCAGCAGGAACCGTGCGGTTTCCCTCCCGTCCTGACAACCCCTCCTCCTGCTTTTTCAGCTCCGAGCCGGACTGCGGCACTAAACACTTCCAGAGCGGCCGAGAGCCCGAGCCGCAGGGCTGGGGAGCGCTTGGGATCAGGGGCTGGACTTCGGGTGAGCAGCGGTAGCCAGCGGGCTGGCCGTGAGGAACGTGAGCATCGCAGGCTTTGGGCAGGGCTGAGTCCTCGGGCAGGAGAGCGGGGTCGGGCTCTAGGGGACACTTTCTTTTCCTTCGGTGATGACGGCTCTGTGAGCTGTGTCTCGGGGGCAGCGGGGCTGGGGATGTGCCAGCTGCTCCCGACTGTCTGTTGGCATCTACACTGAGGTCCAACCTGTTTGGAGAAGTGGAGGGGGCATGAGGGGGCTCCCGTCCTTGCTGGGGACAGGCTGGCTGTCCTGCTGGAGCTGCCTCCTGTGGCACAGCGCTGCTTTCCAGAGGCTGCTGACAGTGATGGCTTTTCTCAGTCCTCCTTTGTGTCCGAGCACCGTGGAAGCCAACCTTGGCCCCGGAGTACCGGGATTTGCGCTGCCCAGGCCCCTGCCCAGCCCGCCCAGGTGGACACTCCGCGTCTCGTCTGTAGTGATGGTGCTGGTGGTGGTGGTAGTGGACGTGGCTGAGCACCTGGGGCTTGGCCGGAGCAGCACCCCCAGGCACCATCAGGTCCAAGGACCTGGGCCGCGTCTCCCTCAGCGCCCGCGGCTGCTCCTGGCCATTGTCCGTGGCGGGTCCCTCCGAGCTGCAGTACACAAAGGGGTCGTAGTCGCTGCTGAGGGAGCTGCGGAAAGTGGAGCAGCTGCCGTGGATGCCCTGCAGACTGATGTCCGTGCAGTTCAACATGGAGTCACTGGAGGAACCGTGGCAGGGCCCTGAGCTGGAGTCGCTGCCCGGCCCGTCTGCCAGGTACCCGCTGTGCTCCGTGAGATAGCTCTCCCCGGAGCCGCTGCTGTTGTGCTGGTGCCCGTGGCCGCCCCCCCGGCGCAGGGTGGGGGCACGGTGCTGCTTCTGTGCCAGGGCCGTCTTGAGCCCCAGGCAGGGGGGCTGGGGCTGGAGAGAACAAGTCCTGTGGGGTGGCAGCGTCTGCCCACACGCCGAGGGGTTGGGATGCTGCTGGCCCAGCAAGCCCGGGGCCAGGGGGGACGGGTGGCCGCAGGCGAGCAGGGAGGTGGCTGGCCCATAGGGCATGTAGTGGATGGTGCCAAAATCCAGCTGGGAGAGCTCTGGAGAGTGGAAGAAGGGGTTGCCATGGGCTGGCTCCGGGGGAAAGCTCCTGAGGTTCCTCTGAGGATACGCGTGTGGGAGGTGGTAAAGGGCATGTCCTGGGTGCTGGCGGAAAAGGTGGAGACGCCGTCCAGGCTCCATGTCCCGAGGGGCCAGCCTGGAGCCGGCGGCTGTGGCCTGGTCCACCGAGTCTCTGGCTGTGGAGAGAGAAGGCAGCATCCAGCATGGGTGCCACAGCCCAGCTGCAGTACCTCCAGCACCAGTGAGCCTCCAGCATCCCCACTACGGTCCCACATCCCACCCCTGCCCTGCAACTCCTCACTGCCACCACCAAAACGTCTTGGTGGTCCTGCACACTTAGCACCCTCCCTGCTGCCCCGACCCTCAGATCCCACCTCCCTTCCCCGCAGGTCCCAGCACTGGAAAGCTCTCCTCTTGGTGCAGGTCCCAGCCCAAGCCCAGCACCTCGCTGTACGCGGTGGGGGCTCACACGCACAAGGACCCCTCTCCATGCACACACCGCCCACATGCACAGAGACACATGCTCCCGCTGACGCACCGACTGTATGCATCGCCCAAGCGTATGTGGACCTTGTGGGCACGACCCCTCCACCCAACCCTGTCCCTGGCCGGGNCTGACGCACCAACTGTATGCATCGACCAAGCGTATGTGGACTTTGTGGGCACGACCCCTCCACCCAACCCTGTCCCTGGCCAGAAAATGCTGTGTCTGAGCCCTACCAAGAATATTGAACATGCAAAGCGGACACGTGTGGTGTTGCTGCAGCCAGGGGTCAACACACTCCCGATGAAACTCATGGGAGCACGAGATGATCCGCAGTTCCTAGAGAGAGGTGGAGAGAAGAGGAGTGTGAGCAAGGAGAACCATGTCCCAAGACCTGGATGGGTCCTTCTTGATGGATGCGAGCCTTGTAGGATGGAAAGATGTCTCATGCAAGCGGTCTGAAGCCCAGCTTTGCCTGGAGGAGGCTGCGCAGCAGCCTGGCAGCTCTGGGTCTACTCGCTGTGTCCAGCTCTGGGGTGTAAAGGTCCAGAGAAGTGCTCACCCTCGGGAACAGGGGGGTTTCAGGCTGAGTGCTTTGGAGAAGCAAACCCCACTTTTGCCCCGCTGTTTCAATATGGACATATTATGGACATTTTACCCTACAGCGACAGCTGGAGACCCGTCTTCAGGGAATCTGAATCTGCAGGCAAGTGATTTCAGCAGGGGCAGCGCTTTTCTAGCTAAGGGACAAGCAGACCTCCACAGATGCCAGTCCTTTCCCAGCCCTCCGGAGTTGCTGAAGGAAACATCCCAAGGGCCTCCTGCCCCTGCCAGACTGCTCAGCTCCCACCGCAGCTCCCACCGGACTGAGACTGGGAAGCTTTGTGCCGTGGCTAACCAGCAGCCGTGCCCACAGCCTACCTGGCCCTCGCTGAACTCCTCCAGGCAAATCGCACACACCGGGGCTGAGCTGCAGCTGCTGGCCGAGTCCCACCGCGACGCCTGCCGGCACCTTCCCTGGTACTTGCGCGTGGCCAGCTGCCCGATGGCCTGCATGGTCTGCTGCTGCAAGGAGTCCTGCCAGGGAGAAAGGATGCTTTAAGGAGAGGCTCAGCCTTACGGTGCCATACTGCTGATTGCCCTTCTGTTTTCAAAACGGGATTATCATGAATGGGGGGGGTTCCCATTTCCAGAGGTGACTTTTTGTCTAACCTGACTTAGCTTTGTCACCAGCAGGAGACATCTGCCACTGGCCATTCAAAATCACTGAATTTCTGAGCCCCAAAGGCTTGTCTTTCTATAGGACAAATGGGGTACTCTCAAATATGGAAATACATCTGACTCTGGAAATATGATTGTTTAATTTGTTATCATTTCTATTAAAAATAAAAATCTTCTACTCTACCAATACAGACAATACTGTTAAAATCAAGAGCTTGTGGGCCAGCTCTGCAGCTTTGGGTGCTGGGACAAGCTCTGCAAGGTGCTGGGACTGCAGGCTGCAGTGCTGGTGGGGCGGCAGGAGGAGAGAAAGGCCACCGCGCCAGGGATGCTGCCAGCCCATCGCAGGATCACTCCGCTCATCCCTGGGCCACTCCCGCCTCACGTGGCCACGTCTTCAGTTGACATAGAGGCACATTTCCCCTCCCAAACCGTGTCCGTTCCTGCCCTTCATGCGCTTCTGTTTGCTCAGAGACGTCTGCTCCGTGAGGTTCCTACCTGAGTCCTGTTCAGCTGGCACTTTGTGCGGACAACAAAAATCAAAATGATGACGACCACAGTGCTGACCACCGTGAGAAGAATCCAGACGTCGTAGTCCGGCTGTTGGATAAAACAGGAAAGAAATTACTCTTGTGTGGCAGGAGTGGGAATCAGAGGCTAGGCAGGGGGATCCCCATCTCTTCCTGACCATCAGCATTTGAACACATGATCCTTGGCCAAGCTCTACCTCCTTGCTCTTTACAGGTAAAAGACAAAGTGTTTGGTCTTTTCTGCACATTCCAGCAGGAACGGAATTTCTCTGCCTTGCAGCATCTCAGCTCCCTAGAGGCCACGGTCTAAGGTAGCACAAGATGAGGAAATCAAGGCTTGGTCTCACCTGAAGAGACAGGGAAACCTCTCGCCTCCATCGTGATGTTTAAGCAAAAGAAACCACATAAGCTGAAAGCGCTTTTGAGCCTTTATTTGCAGCACATCATCTGAACGCTGCAGACAGGCAGCTCCTGCAAAGGAGGAGCCTCGTCCCTGGGGAGGAAAGCTCAGCATCTTTGGGGAAGTCCTATTCCACAGCACAGCAGCTTGGGAGGGAGGATACAGAAGGCAATGGGAATGGTGTGTCTCTCACCCAAGCTGGTGGCTCCTTGACCTCTATCTTCACGTGGGCCTCTCTGTTCTTGTTCACGACGCCCATGAGAAGCTCAGCATCGTGGCCCCTGATCAGAACCACAGGCTGACTCAGGCCTCTGGGCTTTCTCAGCTGTAAAGAAACACACACAGTGAGAGATGGTTCGGAACAGCCTGAAACAAGGACTATCCTGCCCTCCCAGGCACATCTGGTTCCTCTTGATGGTTCTTGCACACACTTTAGAGACTGACTGCTCCCCCAAACTTGCACTATCCCTGCACGATAACATCAGATGGAAGCTCCTGCTCTTTTACCAACCCTTCAGCATGGCTTTCTTCATTTCCTCTGACGGTACCTCCTCATGCACAACTGGGCACTGTTCAGTGTCTCTTCTACTCCCCTTCCAAGCCCCTGTGCAAAAGTTCTTGGTCTCTCTTCCACAGGGTACCTGCCAACAACACTGCCCAGCACTGCCTTCGCTACAGAAATGCTTCCTCTTCTCTTCCTGTGAGACCCATCAGTGTTCCCCCTCCTCCCTCTGTGATCTGCAGGACATTCAGTTTGTTTCTGATCATACCGGTGGTTTTTCCACCACGGTCCTGACACGGGCTGGCTCAGCAAGTGTCCGAGTCTGCCCGCTCCTCCAGACTGGCCTGAATCCGGGTGGGCCATCTGACCCACTAACCCCTTCCCATACCCTCACTGAGCAACCTCAGCGGCACCTCATGGGCCTGCGCTTGCTGCTGCATTTCTCTGGCATCAGAAATTAAGCTGTAAGTGCATGAAAGAACCACGAGGGATGGATCCAGCGAGCAGGAGTCAGCCCGGAGTTTGATAAGCTCAGGCACCAGCTCCCCGATCCGTCCTCTTATCTCATGCCATGTGCTTTTCATTATCCCTTGATTATTTCAATAGGGAGCCTATTCCTTTCCAGAGATGACAGCAGCGTTGGTGGAAGGGACCTCTGGAGGGCTCTAAACCAACGTTAAACTTGCAGCAGGAGTATCACCAACAGCATAGCTGGGTGGCCGTGACTTTGGCATAAAAATTTGAGAAATTCTATGATTCTATAAACCATCTTTCCCCTAAGGTACACCAGGGCTGTCTGTACTAGATGGGATCAGGTAATCTGTGACTTCCCAAGAGGAAGCAGCCGGCTCCTGGCAGAAAAGCTTGATTGAATTGACCAGACCATGTCCTTTAAGAGCAGCGAGGTGCTGTTCGCAAGCTGCTGGCCCGCTTGCGCTGGGTGATCGGGACGTGCCACGGGGTGAGCAAAAGAGAAGAGCGCTGGCTGTGTGCATCGTGAGCTGGGTAAGAGCTCAGGTTCAAAGCCAGCCTGCGCATCCTCCTGGGACCTCCCGCTGCGTGCTGGTGGACAGTGGGTCCTGACCTGAGCACATTTTGGGGTGGGAGAGGGACACTGTGGTTTAGTTGATAATATCAGCGGGGTTTGTACCTGATCAGCAGCGCTTTCATCATCGGTAATGTCAAAAAGGATCGCGCGGGCTCCACGCTCCCCCGCCAGCTTTGCCTGTCCAAAAGAAGAGAAGTTTCAGTGGACATTTTGTATTGTACATCTGTATTAACATCTGTATTAACATCTGCCATTTGGGTACGCGTCTGCCTCCCTGGCTCTTCACAGGAGAAAGAAGCACCTGCTGCTTAGATTGAGAAAATAGTGTACGCCCTGGTTTCTGTACTCGTGTTGAGCTGCGGTGCCTGCTCTTGCTAGAGCTCTGCGGTTCACGGACGGTTTCTCCCTATAGTTGTGGGGCCAAATTAGTCGGTGGGCTTGCAGTCACAGCAACCCACGAACCCGAACACCAAATTCCCCAGCTGTCTGTGCCATGTGCCCCTTTGCTTCAGAGCTGCATCTGCAGCCCCGTCAGCCCCGCTGACCACTACGCAACCCCCCTGTCCCTGCAGAAACCTCCACAGGTCCTCACTTCTCACCGTGGCTGCACCAGCCGTGGGCTGTCTATGGGCCCGGCTCCCACACACATTGCTCTCCCTGGTCCCCGTTCCCCGTGTCCATCAGGGAGAAGCTCAGGCGATGCCTGGGCTGCGAGTCCGGTCTAGGATTAGGAGCGGGATGGCTTTTCACAGCCCCCCGGTTGCTGCGGTCCGAGGAGGACAGCTTTGAGACTGACCCAAATGAGCGTACATGCCAGGCCGGTGAGGTCAAAGCACACTGCCTGGAGGACCTTGTGGGGTCACCCACGTCCTCCCACCGAGCCCTTCGAGCCCTCCAGGCAGGCAGAGGCAGCCTCTTGTGAAAGGGAGACGGGGGAACGTGAACAAAGTGCAGGGCTGGGCCGCTGTTACTCATGCGGAGCCCTTTGATCTGCGCGTCCCGGAGCGCCTGTGCAAACAGGGAGCTGCCGGAGCTGCTGCAGCAGTTTAGCCGCTGCCTTGCCAAACCCCAGCTCAGGGGCCAGAGGTCAGTGCCGCCGCTTCCCAGCTGCAGTATCAAAGGCAGAGCGCCGGCTGAGCGAAGGGAAGGGGCATTCCCGGCGCGGCAGGCAGCGCAGCGGCGGAGCAGGTTCAGCTCCATCCCTCGCTCGCAGGCGCTGGTCACCTCCACGCGCCTCGTCGGGGAGAAGCTGGGTGCCGGAGGTGGGTGCCCGGGTCTGGGGACAGGGATGAGGACGTGAATGGAGGTGCAGATGGAGGCCACGGAGGCAAGGCCGAAGGCTCTGAGCTGCTGATAGGATTAGACACTCTGGAGTTTGGTATACCAGATGAGGAAGCTGGAAAAGTGGGATCAGCGGCTCAGGGCAGGGATCAGAGACTGGGTCCTGCCTGGGATCCAAGAAGCCCCAGCATTTGCCAGCACTGAAGAAGAAACAGGACTTTCTAGTAGTGACTTCCACCCGTTGGAGCCAGCCAAGCTTTGACGAACAACGAACAGCTCTACAAAGATTTTATCCTGCTAAAGACACCTACGATGGGGAAACGAACAACTGAGACTGGACAAGAGGCTCTTCCCCACATCATTCTGACTCCTGTTGCAAAGGACACGACTTCCGTTCAAGCTATTCACAACCTGCTTGCTGCAATCATTTTCGGAGTGCTTGCTGTCTTTGCATCGGCTCTCTTCAGCCACATGGCACAGCCGACCCCCCCTCTCTGAGGACTGAAACGATTCTGGTGCAAATACGTATTTACAGGATGATTCGGGAGGTTTCAGCAGTCTGTCAACCAGACTTGCAATCAATGGTTCACTCAAAAAAAAAAATACACCAAAAAAAATTTACAAATGATGCATCAGAAAGAAAAATAAATCACTTTGAATTGATTCCAGAGGTATTTTCCATGCCTGCCTCTCCCCTTGCAGACCAAACACCCTCCCTGCTGATTTTAGCTTTGGATGCTGAAGCAGTGCTGGAATTTAAGAGAGGGGAAGCAGAGAAGTGGCTCAGGTGGCTGGTGGAGTTATCCTCCCGCCGGGCTGGACGGGGTTGTCTGTGTGCGCTGCTTGGCCGGGTGACAGCTGAAGCAGAGGTTGTGATAACACTTTGCACACGACTATTTTTATCATCGTTGATAGAGCGCTGCAATTCAATATGCAAAGCTCTACCGCAAGAAACACGCCAGGAAAACAAGGCTCCTGCTCCGGTGAGCACCAGCCACATCCCACAGCTCCGTCCCTGCTCCTGGGGAGAAGTGTTGTCCAGGGATTTTGAGGAAGAGCTCTGTATGATGTTGGAGGGAAGGAGCTTGGCAGAGGCTTCAGGATGGAGAAGCAGCCAGACAGCAATTGCAGGGGGATGGAGGAACCAAGGTACAAGGCAGGGCCCAGGAATGTGGTGAGCTTAAGGAGCATCTGCCTGTATTTCATGGTTGAACTAGTCCTATCTGGGGGGAGAAGAGCTGTGAGCCTCCCTGGGTGAGATCTTGGAGCAGGACTGCCTGCAGGACGGATGGCAACTGATGTCACGTTCAGCTGGATCTCAAAATCCAGTGTTGGATTCGGCTCTGGTAACAAAGCGATGATGATTAAAGGCCAGTGAACTCTCANGGGGGGGGGGGGGGGGGGGGAGTGGTCCTGGAGAAGAGATTGAGGCTAGTGAGGATGATCGCAGTGCGGCAATGCAGCACGTCTTGTCCTCCCTGTGCAGACCTTCCTCAGCCGATCCCTGGACTCAGTAACACACTGGTACTTCCAGCGCTGCGATCAGAGGCTCAAAGACTGAGGACAAAACTAGCAAAACAGTTTTTAAACCTTTTACATTCTGAAGTGGAAGACACATCTTTGAAGCTGCTCCTTCCTCCCGTTCAAGATCCTCCACAGCAGCTGCACTGACCAAACCAGCCATTGCTGCCCCCACCCCCAGCAGCCTCCCCTGGCAGATGCGGCAGCCTGGGACCACTGTAACGCGATGGTCACGTCTGGATGGACACGGGAGAGCTGGAGCACCCAGCTGTGCCCCCTAAGGCACCCGCAGGGCCCGTGCTCTCACATCTGTCACAAGCTGTGCTGGAAGCCCCCGGGGTTCGCTCTTTATCCCACCACCCTCGCGCGTCACTAACACCCCCAGGTGGGACCAGGCCATTTTCCAGATGTGGGGCATCACATCCCTTCCCTTGCTTTTGTTGCCACAGCCTCTGCGGGGGGGAAAAAAGAAAACCTGCTGTGCAGGAACAACTGCTTGGACCAAGTTTTGCCTGCCCTCTTCAGCCGAGCTGCTGGGTGGACAGAAAAGGTCCCTGTCCCCATCACCAGCATGTCACTACCAGCAGAAAGCAGACAACAGGGGTGGCATCACCTGAATGCAATCCAGATAAAGCCAAGAAGAACTAAACGAGTTGTTTTTTTCATGTTTGTAAAGCGCTTGTGGAAAACAACACAACATTTAGTACAGAGACAATAAAAGGACGTGGTGAACTACTGGAGAAAAAGCTAATGTTAGCCTTATCCACGCAACTTTATCAGAGACACAAAGATTTTAAGGCTTAAAATGACCCTCGTTCCTACCTGACTTCCTTATTACCAGAGAATTGTACCAGCGACCTCAGCTTTTGACACAGTAACGGCTGTTTCACTAAGGTACCTCTTTCACAGGAGACCTCTGAGATCTCCCATCCCTTTGTAGGGCGGCTGGTGGCCCGCGCTGTTAAGAGTCACGTCCCACCATTAGTTTGTCTGGTTTGCGTTTGAACTGCTCTGCGCCCATTCTTCACGTGCTTCATGCACTGAACTATCACAGTATTATTTTTAAAGACAGAACCACAAAAGATGTTTTCTGTGCCCGTGTTTTCCCACAGGACGGAGGACACAGAGAAATGCAAAGGCCCCCAACAGGCCAGCAAGGGGAGGCTGCAGAACAGGAGGGGCACGAGGCTGCCGGGCAGTAAAGCGTACGGGATGCCAGGGAAAGGTCTGAGCCGTCCTACAGCAGCCAGGTTAGGGAAAACTGCACACCTTTTACAGAGCCAGGCAGTCGAAAACGTAAGGAGAGTTGGGCACTGGGGTTGGCGGGCACAGTGTCTCTCCCAAAGAACCCCTTCTGCCAAGGACCCTGCTCTAGCCTTCTCCTTTTCTCCACCTTCCAACAGCTCTTTCCTACCCTGCTGCCTCACTCTTTCCCGCACCGTGGCTTTAACTTCCCAGACTGGTGCCACCGGGGCGATTTTTGCACCTACCTTGTTAGCCAGCGACAGGCAGGGGTTGGGATCCCGATCCGGCTGTTCAAGCTTGACAATGGTGATGAATCCCGATTCGGTGTGTTCATCCTCGCTGGTGTTGCACAGGGACAGCGGGTGGGACTGTGGGACAAAAGCAAAGGGAAACTCAGATCCTGGGGCTCAGCACTGCAAAGGGTGGCTCGAGCCCACCGCAAACTGTGCTGTAAGGACCTGCCCAGAGGGTGTAGGACACCCCTGCAGCGGGCATCACCACCGCTGCTACAGCCCACGGCCTTGTCCAAGTGCCAGTGAGGCTCTGAACACCACAAGAAGCAAATCACTGGCAAAGTTTTGATCCACCAGGAAAACATCCCCAAGAAAAGTGGAGTTTCTACCTTTCTGGGAGCCGCACGCAGGTCTGACTTTGTCCCAGTCACAGATACGCAAAGCCAGAGCAGCCTGTGAGACCGCAGCCCCTGACTTCTGGGACAGAGCATCCCAGCAGCACGGGTCCTGCTGCTGCAAGGACTGCCGGCATCCTCGGGGCGCGGGACTCTCTGCCAGCGCGCTCCCTGCCAGCGCTCGGGGCAAGGCGAAGGGACCACAACAAAAGCAAACTTTTGGTGCCCTCCAAGATTCAGCACTTCTTGTTTCTCAGCCACCAAACTCAACAACCTTATGATAAATTTGCAGAGGAGAAGCTGAAGGCAGGAGTGAAAAAACCGAAGGCAGGTAGAGAAGTACCAGGAATGAGAAGGGAGAGGAAAAGATCCCAGTAACCACATCCCCAGTGAGCCCTGGAAAAACGTTCATCAGCTTGAGCCAGACCGCTGGCAGCGGGGAGCTGTGAGGGGACGGGGTCAAGGCACCGAGTCTGGGTAGAGACCTCTGCAGAGCATCCTACAGAAGGGGACGCGAGCTGTGGGGCTCCCTCCTGCCAGCGGCACTCGGTTCGGGTTTTCGGGGTGAAGCCCCGTGGAGGTGAGCCTGTCCTGCTGGCGTGGCACAGCCTGCTGCCGGCGGCTGCACCTCATTCCTCTGCATTCACCGCCGCGGTGACATCCACTGCTCTCATCCCTGCCTGGAAAGTGTGTCATTGCCTCTGATTTTCCCGTCTAGTGGTGGAGGGACGATGGTCCTCTGCTGGATGGCAGGAGGTCGAAGGAAAGTGCAACTCGGCTCTTGGCTCCCTCTTGGGAGTCCCACCACCTTGCATGAGCCCTCCCAGCTCTTCCTAATAAAGCTGACCGGCTTCCTCCTCTGAGACTGAAACGTGGTGCATGAAGCACACAGGTTATGGTACAGAAAAGTCTGTAAACACTACAGATGTTGGACAGCTTTTACTGCATCAGTGTGTGGCAGGGTGGGGAACAAGCAAGCCAGCTCAATGTTATAAACCAGGAGGCTCAGGGCAGGCTTTGTATCCGCGGTCCATCCAGAAGCACGCCCAGAAGGTTTGCCTACCCTGCAGGTAATCCTGCAACAGCATCCCAGTGCCATGCAAAAAAAGGCAGATTTAAAAACAGGGGGAGGAATTGCCCAGAGCAGCCCAGGGACAGCCCTCGCCCTCCGTCCGCATTTGGCCATGCCTGCACTGCCCCAGGGGCTGCGGAGCGGCGGTGCTCCCATCCTCAGGCTGGTGCGTACCCCAGCGCGGAGCCGGGGCACCCCCTCGGCACAGCGCTGGCAGGAGCTGGGGCACGGGGCAGGCTGGGACCCAGCCAGATGATGTTTCCCCCTCCGTGCCAGCTGCTCATTGCAGAAATCCAGCTGTGCAGGAGAGGGAGAACAGGGGTCATTTCACCTAATGCCAGACATGCTGATATCGCCTTTTAATGTCCAAGCGGGTTGCAGGAACAGGTCTTTCAAGGGAGCGCGACTCACCCCAGGCTGGTTTTAGTCATGTCCTTCAGGAGGAGATGCACCATGCCCATTTCTCGCTGCCGACAATAAAGGCGCGTAGGGGATTCGCTCAGATGCAGCCATCTGTACGGAATCCTTCGAAAGCCGAAGGAGACAAGCAGCACCTCCGCTCACTCCGAGCTGCAGAATGTCCCCCGTTGGCCCTCCTGGGCATGGGGAGAGGAGAGCTCTGCCTGTCGGAGCCTCTGCAGCCGGAGAGGTGGGGGTGGACGGTGCTAGAATTGGCCGGGGCTGCGTGCGCGGTGCTGGTCCAGGTGCAGGTTGGAGCATCCCGCCCTGCATCTGGATGGAGCATCCCATCTCCCCACCGGCTCAGAGCCCACCACCTCCGGGGGCCAAGAGATGCCAGTCTTCACCCCAACCGGCTCCAGCAAAGCCCCCGGGGCTGCAGCAGGAGCCGCCACCGCTTGGTGGGACTCTTGGCACACCCCGGCCCCTCCCGGGGCTGCGGGGCAGCCGCAGGGCTGTGGGGTTTCCCCGGGAGGGCGGTTTGCTGAGGTCGCCCTCCGCATCTCGCGGGGATACCCCTTAGAAAAGTGCCAGGCTCACCGTGGGGGGTGGTGTGTGTTTGTTTGTGCAGCCCGTGCTGCGATATGACCCGGCACCAACTCCCAACGCGCCCGCGTTCCAGCGCCGCAAAAAATCAGGAGGCACTGCAAAATCACTGTGTTTCGTTTTGCCGCGCTAAGTCTTGGGCTACAAAACAAGAACAGGTCTTCCAAAGCCATGAAAGCGAGTTAAAATGGGGAGGATTAAAAAAAAAACAACAACAAGCCAACGCAACGAACCCACAACCACAGATGCGCAAATTGCCCAGATTCCGCGGTAGGTAACACCTACAGTCACAAGGGCATAAAGAAATCAAACCCCGGACTCCCACCTAACCTCCAGGAGCTTGGAGACCGAGGAGTGAGAGGCGTATGAGTTACGACATAACCTGTCACGCTTTAAAATCCTGCGCAGGGCAGCTCTGCTCTGAGGAACTGCTGCGTGCCTTTGACTGGCAGTCCCCCACCCATCTTTCTCTTGGGGTCTACCCCTCCAATCCATAGCGACGTTAGAAGAAAAACGTCAAAACGCTATATAATTTAGACTTCAGACTTAAAGACGCTAGACAGCGCGCAATTGCACCAAGCCAAGCACCATAAACTCTAGAAATTGAGGTTTCCGGGGAAGCAATCCAATCTGTTACGACTTGGGAGCGCTCAGGGCAGGCTCCCAAATAACCCCGTGCTTCCCGCGAGCAACGGCAGGCGCTGCCCCCACCAAGACCAACATGGCACCGAGGTGCCCGGGATCCCGCTGGCTTTACCAAACAATGCCATTACTTTTATTTGCTTCCCAGTTTGCTTGACTGGGAATTCTCCAGCTTTTGGTTAATATATCATTTTTATAATCACAGAAAAACACAATACAGGAAATGTAAAGAGCGTGTCTCGTGATACACCTAATAATTCAGAGATAACCCTGCTGCCGGCATTACCAAGCTTCACTGGCTTGCTCCCGGCGGAGCCCACGCCTCCGGCGCTGGGGAAGAAGTCGCACCTCCCAGCACTGCTTGGAGCTGTGTCCGACCCTGGGTGGGAATGGCCTGGGGTGCTGTGACGTTCCTGGGGCAGTGACTTGACAGGGCGAGGGACAGTCCTGCGTGCTGAGCATGGAGCAGCCGCTCTGTGACGAGGATTGCTGGGCCTGACTGCAGCATTAATGACAGACACTGGGAATAATGTGCTCTGGAGCCCCTCTGCTGGGAGGACAGGCTGGGAGAGTTGGGGGTGTTCAGCCTGGAGAAGAGAAGGCTCTGGGGAGACCTCAGAGCCCCTTCCAGTGCCTAAAGGGGCTCCAGGAGAGCTGGGGAGGGACTCTGGATCAGGGAGGGGAGCCATAGGATGAGGGAGAATGGTTTTACACTGAAAGACGGGACATTTAGATGAGATATTAGGAAGAAATTTTTCCCTCTGAGGGTGGTGAGCCCCTGGCGCAGGTTGCCCCGAGAAGCTGTGGCTGCCCCATCCCTGGAGGTGTTCAAGGCCAGGTTGGACGGGGCTTGGAGCAACCTGGGCTGGTGGGAGGTGTCCCTGCCCAGGGCAGGGGGTGGGACAAGATGATCTTCAAGGCCCTTCCAATCTAAACCGTTCTGTGATTCCATGAATAAGAGCAACGAGCTAAGCTTCTGCAGCTCCAAATGGGGGTGGGGAGCATCTATAAACTGTTTGCAGCTGTTCTGGAGGTGGACCCAGCTGGTGAATCTGGAGAAGACCTGCTGATGAGTGCACCAAAACCTTCCCTTTGGTTTCCTATTACGACTGGGCACTGTGGCCTTTTTGTCTTTCCCTCTGGGACACGCACCCTCCCTGGCCAAGCAAGGGTCCTTTGCCTCGGGCATTGCTGCCGGGGCACAACTGCACCCACAAAGGGCAGGAAAGGCAGCCGAGACAGCGCCGGGAGAGCCACAGCCACCCAGGGTCCCGGCCAGCCGAGACCCTTCCTCACGTGGGCAGCTGCCCGTGGCGCTGAGGCAGACTAGCAGACCCCTCGTTATCCTGGGATGAGTCCTTCATCAGGCACTAATCACCTCTGGAAGCTGAGAGTCCAGGCGCCTTCCTCAGCACTCCATACAAGATGACCAGGGGGCAGCTCGGGAGGGGGCAGCTTCGTGCAAGGGACACACACGTCATCTACCCAAGCGCCATGCTCCACTCCTCTCTGCTCCAGACCACCTCTTCCCTCTCTTCCTACCATCTTCTCCTCCCATTTGGTGCTACACAGGCAACTCCTCAAGCGGCAGCAAAGCAGCAAGACCTGGCTCCTACTTGTCTACATCCTACAACCACCTTTCCTGGCAGTTCCACTGCCCCTGACCATTGCTTTATGAGTGAGCGATCATGGCTGCACATCACGCTCACAAGACAAGAGTAGACTCAAAAAATAATCTAAGGATGACACAGAAAACCAAATATTATGAGATTCCTCAATGCAGGGGACTCGGGCCCCAAGAGGTGGCCCTGGCTGCAGAGTCAGGATCCCTCACTCCCTCCGAAAGCAGACCCACGCGTACGTGGCTGCGGACGGGCTCACTGATGGCAGGAGCGAAGGGTTTCTGCAGGCAGAGCGTCCCCCCACTCTGCTGGGCTGGGCACCTCGGTAGCACCAACTGCCCCCACCAAGAAGCCGTTTCTTCTTACAGAAAGCCTCTCTGATCGCGTAGAGAACGGCCAGGCAAAATCCAGTCACTGGGGAGAGGAGGTATGTTCATATCCAAAATTAAGGACGTCTCGTGCATGTTGCCCAAATCCCACCCGGGTCCTGACCCAGCACTCCCCGCTCCCGGGGCTCCCGGCCAGCAGAAGGACCTCGATGTGCATTACGCTGCATCCCGCAGTGCTGCTCCAGCTGGGGCGTCCTTGTCCGAAGCCACATCCGTGCTCTGCCAGACCCTTCTCCCAGGACGAGCCCTGCCTGGCTCTGTGCTGCTGGGATCCCAGAGGAGGGGTCGGGGTCAGCTAGTTCCCCAAGAGGGTTTGGACCCGGTCTTGCGTGATTCAGCCCCGCCAGCTCTGCCCAGACCCTGTCCCCAGCACTGCCTGTAAGACACTGTCACCCGGAGCTGTGAACCCCCTGGCTTTGTCACTCCACCTCTCCCTGTCACCACATCCCTCCTGTCACCCCTTCAACAGGATCCAGAGCTCCTCCACATCCCTGTGTGCTTGCAAACACGTTTTTTTTCTTCCCCTTTTTCCTTACCCTATGGCATCTTCTTCTTTTTCTACTGACCTTTTCCGTCCACACCACCTCTCCTAAAATACTAACTTACCTTGCCATCTTTCCCACTTTATTCCCACTAGACCCCCTATCTTCACACCAGCCTGTGCACTGCCAGCACCCCTCACGGCTTGTACCAGGCAGCCAGGAGCTCCCCCCGCAGAAACGCGGGGGGACGTGGAAAGGTCCCGGGAAAAGCCCGGCACAGAGAGATGCTCCGTTCTCACTCGGGGGCTTCATTTATAAAACATTCGGGGAAAAAAAACCCAAACCCGACCCTAAGAGGTCATCTAAACCCACTTTGCTGCCCGAAGGCAGGATCAGCCAGACCTAAAACATTCCTCAGAGACACTCGCTCAACCTGTTTTCGAGACCTCCAAAAAGGGAGACTCCTCACCCACTCCAGGGCTGCCTTCTCCTCTGCACCGGAAAGTATTTTCTAACGCCTCACCTGAATCGGTGTTGCTGCAGTCTAAGCCTAATAATTCTCACTGAATCAACCATGCCCACGGAAAAGAGATTATTCACCTTTTTTTCCCCAAGAACCATTTAAACATTTCTGTTCACAGAAGAGTCTTTAGGGATCAGGGCTGAAAGAGGACTCGGGGAAGCAAAGTCCCCAACAGCCTCAGGTTTCTCTGTAAGGGAACTCAGAGTCCTTCACACGCTTCCTTCATGGGGGATGAGTCGAAAGGATTGATTGGATTTGAAGTGGCAGTAAAAATTTTATAACCAACCAGTAAGGTTGGCATGGAAAAGAGAGGGAGAGAACAGGACAAGAGAGTGTTCACCAAAGGGCTCTAGAAAAATCACGGAGCGAACTGGTGAACTGTTAACACCAACACATAACTCAGCACTAAACTGACCACAATGCCAGAAAAATTGTGGGTAGCAAACCCAAAGCTGAATTTGAAGACGTTGAGAGCGATGCAGAGAATGGCAGGTCGATAATCCTCACCTCCCTGCCAAAAAAAAAACCTAGTAAAAAACCCAGCAAGATGAAAAGAAGGGAAGAACTAACAGCGGTTTGGAAAAGGAGAGTGATCCTTCACAGACCCACGGGGTTCCTCAAAGCGGTCAGCAAGTGTGGCAATAAAGGTGGTTCAGTTAATGCCGTACGCTGGTAACTCTTCTTCTGTCCTCCTACAAGGATGGAAGATGACAGAATATCACGCAGTTCTACCCAGGGTCCTCCCCAGGACTAAGCGGAGAAAAAAGCAGGGCGGCCTTTACAACGGAGTGAACTTACCGGGACAGGCCCAGAAGCAAAGTGTGTTGTCCAAAGATTCACAAAGGACTTGGAAAATGAGAGGAATGGCGAAGTGGCCGAGTTTTGCGGTAATACATAAATATTCAAGTCGGTAAATATTAAAACTGGCTGCAAAGGGATCTCCTGATACTGCGTGACGGACTGATAAAAGATGTTAAAAAGTGCAAATATGAAAAAACCTCTCCAGCTATTTTACACAGCTCTGAGTTAGCTGTTAATGAACAGGAAAGACCTTGGAGTCATTGCGGGGAGTTTTATGGAAACGGTTGTTGAATCACCCAAAGCGATCAAAAGGCAAACAGGCTGTTAGGCATTACTGTAAAAAATAAATTAAAAAAAAGAAAATCTACCAGATAAAGCTGCAGTGTGTCAACATCTTGAATATTACAAGAAGTCCTGTCACTCCATCTTAAGCAGAGGGCACCATTTCTGTACAAGAGATTAAGTGAACAAGAGTTCTTCAGCTTAGTACAGACGGGATATGTTAGAGCTACATAAAATCATTAAAAATATGGAGAATTCACGTAACAAAAGACCACAAAGAGCTGTTAAACGCAAAGACGCGGAGAGCATCGTCTCTGAGCACAGCCTCCTGGCAGCCGGGGAGCTGCGGAGGAGCACCACTTGGTATTTGCCCGTTCTGGTCCCCTTTTGGGGCTGCAGAGGGGACCTGTGGATGTGGGGCTTCTGCCCTGGCTCTGCTGCACCCGCGTGGGCACCACGGGCTGCACCTCACCTCCCCGCTGGAAGGCTTTTGCCATAGAGATTTGGGTTAGAAACCAAATGTTAAACTAAAGCTGAGATACGTGGTCAGTGCCAGAGAGCCGGGAGAACTTCTTCCACCCCACGGGCTCCCACGGAGCACTGGCAGGGCCGGCCGCTGCCTCACCAACAGGGGACAGCTGTGGCACCTCTGTCACCCGGCACCGGCGCTCCTACCCTCCCTCTCGCAGGCGTGCCAGCACCTGGAATCCCACCCAAGACTCTGAGGGCAGACTCCAGCGTGCAGGGCCAGGAGAAGCCTGCGATGACTGTGTTCAGGCCAGCAAGCCCTCCCAGTGCAGCGGATGGAAATGCTGTGCTGGAAGCACGACAAAGCAGAAAGGAACCTGGCAGCAGCGAGGAGATAGGCAAGGAGCCGAAGGCACGGCGAACGGCGGCCTTTTGAGGGTACGGAGCATCTCGGGCATCGCCGTGCCACGTCTGCTTGTCGTTCGGAGATGCTCACTCCCCACTGACCTGCCTGCTTCACCCAGTTGTGCCGTGTCACTGTCACACAGCATGAGCTCGTGAGGGCAGAATACGGACATTTCTATGTTTGTGGATATCAAAGTCTGGCTTGATACATCCTCTTCCAGGCTGGAAGTCTGTCAGTGAGGCTCCAAGCTAAAAAAATTATATTCCTTCACAGGTTTATATTCCTTCATAGGCTTCAAAAGCACAAGTGGAAGCGTTCTACTACCCTCCTCCCCGTCTTTGCTGCTAACACTGACCTTGCTGTGAGAATTATTGGGCAAGATCCTCTGCTGGGGTCTATCGGGAAATGGAGACAGGGAAGCTGTGATAGGATTGCCGCAGGAAGGCGCAGGGCAGACGTACCAGCTCTGAAAGCCAGATGTGCACCTGCACGGTGCATCTCCCAGAAGTGCTGGAGCAGAGACGGTGTCACAACTGCTGGCAACAGGGAAACCTCCGGGGACCTCTGCATGGCCAGGGCGGAACAGGGCACGTGCACTTCCCAGGTCTGAGGGACATGCTGGGATGTGCTGGGACACCCCACTCATCAGATCCTCCTCCCTCGCCCTCCCCCAGCGCTCACACTGCGTGAACATCTTTATTCCTGTATAAGAGAGGCTCTTCCCAGTTTATCTTAACCCTTCAGCTCTATCAGCTCAACAGAAGACCCTCTTATACCAAGATCACTCCACTGTGGAGCTGTCACTCTACTCACAGACACAGCAGCAGAAGGAGGGGATGCTACCAGCAGCACAGGAGATGCTGCCAGGAGGCCGGCATGCAGCTACAGCGGTGCTGAGAAGCGCTGTGGGACACTGCTGGAAGGACATCGGACAATGAGGAGGGATGAGGCAGGGAGATGAAGTGGATGTTAACCGGGAAGAAGATGGAAATGGCTGGTTGGAAAAGGAAGAGAATGGCAGAGTGTTTCAAGAGGCCCGAGGAAAAATTTCAGCTTCCATGACTCCTGGGCATGAAGCTTAGCCATGAGGATATGGGGCTTTTTAATTTACCTGCATAAAGTTTCAAGAGGCGTTATAACAGCAAACACACCTTACCCACATGTGAGTCACAGACAAACACCTTCACTGATAACAAACGCATTATTCTTAGAGAGGCTCAGGTCCTACCTCAACGTGCGAATAGCTCAGACAACCATCCGAGTCCCCTGAAGGAGTGGCAAGAGGTGGGAGAGGAGACAAAGGCTCTACGAGCTGCCAGTGCAGTACTCCTGTGCTTGTTCCCGTACCCGTGCTCATGAGCTTCGCTATCTTCGGCCCGTGACAAGGGTCAGCAGTGCCCGAGGGTTTGATACAACTAATCAGTCCCTAATCAATAACTCCATCTCCTTCTCCTTTCCATTACAAAGCTGGTGAGCAACAAAGAGAAGTGCTGAACCCCAAGAGGGACGTTTATTTGCTTATCACATGTACAGGATAGATGGTTTAGGTGAGTCACTAAGTCTGGATCTTTTCCGTCAAATTGCACAAGCACAGCCGTGGTGGTGGAGAAAACTCTCCCTACACACCACACTGTCCTACTGACAGCTCTGATGAAGTTTGCTCTCCTATGGACAGCGAGGTCCAACACAGGGCAAGCAAGCGTCACTTCTAGCACAGCCTCCATGACGATAGCACGGGCCAACAATGAAATTTTTGGCAAAGTTTCATCCCAGTGGCTGGTTTCATCTCTCTGTCTGGTCCACACATCCATTTTGGAATATCAAAGGCAAAGGGAGGTTCTCTGGTCAGCCCTGACTCACACCGCTAAATGAAAGTAAAGGCAAGCTGGCCCAAGTCACGGGAGAACAGCTCACGCTCCTGCTGCCTCCAAGCACACTGCGAGCAGTCTGGATTCAAACCCCGACGAACAGCATCCAACCCATGTTGACCTGCTCACCTCATACACCCCTACTCTGGGGGACAACGCCACCGGCAACCTCTGTACTTCAAGGCCCTCTTACACAATGACCTTCTGCACCGCGCTGACAGCGGTTTGGAGGTTAAAACTATTCCACAAAGCTCAGGCAAGTCTTGCCCCTCAGCAACAGCTCAAAGCACTGACAAAAACCCAAGCTGTGCAGAGAGCACGGCAGCCCGGTGGCATCCTTACAGAATCATAGAATGGTTTAGGCTGGAAGGGACCTTAAAGATCATCTTGTTCCAACCTCCCCGCCATCCTTCCTACCACTCAAAGCAGACAGCCGTACTGTCACTTGGGACAAGCTGAGGGGTGGCACAGACATATGAGGTCTTCCACAACTGGTATGTCAAGCACCTGTATAGGAGGCAGCTCTGCCCCTAAAAGCAACTCTGCAGTGATGGGCCAGATACAAAGACTCACCCAAACCCAGATCACTTTGCTGCAGAGACTGGAGTATCGTTTCCTCAACCAGCAAGTCTCTACAGTGGGTTTCAAAGTTAAAGCCTTGAAAGTGGATGCCAGAAAGAGCATTCTTGCTCTTCTAAGAAAGGAGATAACAGATCTAGAAGAGCAAAGGCTGACAAGGAAATTCTCCTTGGGGCAGATTATGCCATAATTTCTTCTGAAGCATCACCCACCTCCAGGAGGGCTGAAGTGCTCCTGGAAGGAGACCATAGGGCTCTCCCAAGGTTGACATGGACTGAGGAGTCCTCTAGGACTCTTCTGAAGACGAAGCTCAGCAGCACTGTTGCCTCCACCATTGCTTGGAGATTGCAGGGCCCTGCCATGGACCCGAAACGTCAGGCTGACCACCACTGATTGACCACTGTGGCCATTTCTGGAGAAACCAGCAATGGCCCAGGGTACCTGGTCACAAGTGAAACATGGGCATTTGTCACCGTCGCACGTGAACCTGTGCTCACCAGGGAAAGGCTGCAGGCAAGAGATGGACATGGGGTGGAGGAGTCACCCCTGCTGAGCCCCCCCCGGCTGGCGCTGCGCCCCGGGGAGGGGGAACACTGCCTGATCCCCTCCCCCTTGAATATCCCTGGGCTCCGCCGCCTCAGCCAGGTGCAGAACAAAAGGAAACTAATGATTTAGTTATTGCTTCAGCGCCGAAGGTTTGAAGGTCAGCCATTCAGCGCGGCGCTCATTGTATGACCAAGCACCGGCGGCACTGCCTGCCCTGCCTGCAGACCTGCAGCTACAGTCGGCTCAGCAGGGGCCGGTACTGTACGGCTGGCTTCTGAGCGGGGAGATGAAAGGCTTTTTTCTAATGTAATAACTGACGGCCTCTTCAGTGCCGTTTGAACTGTTTACAGACCGAGTTAACGATTACAGGCAATGTGTACTTTGGCTGCTGCCCAAAATTCTTACCCGCCCGTCAGATATTATCAAAGAGCCCTTCACTGCTGGCCTGGAGTCCTTCCAAAGCACAGCGCCGAAATGCCGGCGTAGAGGAGGGGCCTTCGGTGCTCGATCATGAAACCCAAGCGAGAAAGTCCCAGATCTGCTCTGGCGAGGTGTCCTGGGGACCGGCCGCCGAGTCACGTAGAGACAGGGGAACACCCGAGAGGTTCCTAAAGCCCCTCGTGCCCCACGGGCCCGTGCGGGGTGGGCTCTTCCCAGCAGGACGTCACCTGGGGCTTTGCCTGTGTTGGCTTCCAGACTCGATTAGAGGACAGCACGCAGCCCACGAGCTCCGGCTGCCCGGGTTTCCCTCCCTGCACGAGGTTGCAGCCGTCCATACCTCGTTCTTTACACGTAGCTTGGGTGGCTGTGTTAATGCTGGTGGTTACACAGCTTCGAGCTACTCCTGCCAAGAGCGTTTTCAACACCCTCATGCCTAAGAGTGTGGACAAGAACAAACCAGGTGGTGGGAGATTAGATAAAAATCACTTCCATTGTTATTTGTAGCTGGAAAAATGCAGGTGTAGGTATAAGGTCTGGCTAGATTTGGGTTAGAAAACAAGCCCCAGCTCTCTGGGGCAAACTGCACCAAGTCTGGAAATCCCGTTGAAACGAAGGGATGAAATCAAGAACTGGCAAGCTGCTCTAATTACAGCTGAGTAACACAGAGCCACATTCAAGCAGCGCTGAGGCTGCAGAGCAAACTGCTTCCCGGGCAGGAAATTCCGCGGCTGCAGAGGACGGCTCTGTCCTACCCACCGCCCCGCGCCGCAGAGACCTGCAGAGGGTCCGCGGGGGCAGAAGCTCATCTCTGCACCGTGCATTGCTCCTGGAAGTTTCTCTGAGAGGCAACTTCCTAAATGCAACTAGGAAAAAAAATACTAAAATCTCCATTTCTGGTGGAAACACGCCTCATGGACCATCAGTCCCCCTCACCACCGAACTTCAGGTTGTAAAATGCTCTTTAATACTGTTCACTGGACCATCTGCAGACTGAGCTACCATGGCTTCAAGGTATCCACAGATCATTGCTAATAAACCTCTGCTTCGGTCCAGCCCAGGGTTTAACGCTCCCAGCTGCACCAGCAGCATGAACTGATGCGTCCCATGCCTACCAGGGGGCTGCAGCAGCGCTGGTACGCCATCACCCCAAAGCTCTTTGTAGAAAAGGCTAGATAATAAAAGGATGAAAATTTATGTTAAAATTTTGCTCCTGTCTTCCCAAAAGGAGGCATTTTGTCCTGCACACAAAAAAAAATAAATGCAAAAGCCTCTCTTTCGCAGGCCGACAGAGATGCAGTTTCCAAGGGATGCTTTCCAGAGAAGGGCTGATGCCTTCACGTGGTGCCAACTGTGTGCTTGAAATATGATGTATGTCAGCAGGTCCCAGGCGTAAGGGCAAAGACTGAATAGCTAAAGGAATAAATTAATTGCTTTTTAATCCCATACCATACTGGCTTCCCATTGTTTTATTGCTCAGGTATAGTTTTTTTTAAATAGGGCTGAGAGAGCGGCTGGTGAAGGACACAAGTATCTCTATTGTTGGGTGTTGTAGTATTGCCAGCAGACAGAAATGTAGATGCAAATATATTTGCTGTGAATTGATTCAATAAAACTTGCTAGCACAGTACAGTACACTACAAAAAATTGGTTCCTCCTACGCTTACTTGCTAAGACATGAGTTCAGGCCCTCTGGGATCCGCAATTCCCTGGCTGCTATCGATGACATCATTGACATCTAAGGAGCTGCAGGAATGCCGAGAATGCAGCTCCGGGCTCCTGGGGATGCTGAGCTCATCGACTGCTACAGGAGGCAGGAAAGATGGGGTGTCTGGGTGGCACTCCTGGCTCATTTACAGCCTCCCCCTTCCAACGTACAGGCACGTGCTCTTTTTAAGGCCACACAACACGCGGTGACACAAGGCTGCACCAGTTTCAACAGTAAGGTTGGAATTGTTTGAAAATTTATTTCACTGATACCTTCAGATCATAGAATCATAGAATCACAGAATGGTTTAGGTTGGAAGGGACCTTAAAGATCACCAAGTTCCAGGCCCCTGTCCTGGGCAGGGACACCTCCCACCAGCCCAGGTTGCTCCAAGCCCCGTCCAACCTGGCCTTGAACACCTCCAGGGATGGGGCAGCCACAGCTTCTCTGGGCAACCTGCACCAGGGGCTCACCGCCCTCACAGGGAAAAATTCTTCCTAATATCTCATCTAAATCTACCTTCTTCCAGTTTGAAGCCATTCCCCCTCATCCTATCAAATGCTGAGCAGAAACAAGCATTGCAGCACAGGCACATAGGGGCAGACCCAAAATTGATGTCACCCTGTGACCCCGTCCCTTACAAGCCAGCAGAGACCACTCAAAAGAGTGCTCTTACACTTTTTGCACCCTCCCAGCATTACTGGGGTTACTCATCCGGAGGATGTACCCAGCACAGGGTGGGCAACAGCCTGAAGGACTTCACAAACACACCTTGTTCCCTTTTTGCCCATTTATACTTTCTTCCACAACACCCTCTGCAAATGAACTCCAGAAAGGATTTCAATAAAGTCAGTAACTATATTTTTTTGACTGAAGCTATTCTCACAGGAGACTTCCAAGAGTGATCTCTGCTAGCTCGCAGATGCACCTTTGACTATGACCATCCTTGCTGCGTGTAACCAAGGCTGCATCCTGTGGAGGACGGCCACAGATGTCACAGACACCCAGAGAGCTGGGCTGGCACACTGAAAGGAGCTTGAAGCAGGTTAGCATAAAACTCTTCCCCTTTGTTTCAGCCTGTTGGGACCCTCTGAAGACTCCAGCATTCATCACCAAAGGGCATGTCTCCACACGGAGGTTCTTAGGGACAAGGATGACACAGCTCTTGGCCCAGTACTTAAGAGGCTGAGGCCAAAAAGGTGAAGAAATTTCCATTTTCAGCCACCTCTGCTGCAGTGTTCAGAGCAGCACAGAGCTGCGAATATGCAGGACCAAGGACAAAGGGGGCAGAAAGTGAAATAACTTCCCTGCTCAACAGAATGTGATCCAGTGGAAGACTACCTACCCACTGTCTTTACTCGAGGCCACCCAATAATTTGACCAAAAGTTACTTTACAACTGTACAGACTGACTGAGCTCTAACAGCTTTTTTCACTCTGCAAAAGGGGAAGGGAGCCATTCACAGACCATTTGTTTGAGGCGGTGAGAGTAGGTGAGTTGCGACATCACCTCCACTGGAGGATCCAACTCTCATCAACCCGCGTCTCCTCGAGAGGAGACAGGGATCCGGAAGGACGAGTGCCAGGATAACGAGGACATCTGCAGTCACAGTAGTTAGGACTAGAAGAAGTTCAGAAAGGAGAAGCGCCCTCCTGCTTCCAGAAGGGAAGTCTCTCTCCCATCTCTGGTTATTGCAGATTTAGGCGACACGATGGATGGAGCTGCCAGCCTGACACCTGCCAATTCTGCCTTTTTTCTTCTGCTTTTTTCTTAACGACGCTGCTCCCTGCGAGAGAAAGACTGCTGGAAAAGAGAGTCTAGCACTGTCTAGAGCTTCTGATATGGCTGCTCAGTGATAAAACTACACTGCGTTGTGTAAAATCAGCCACCTACACCTTGAGTTGACTCAGGCAGACTCCCGTTCCTAGGCCTTTTCTCCTGGTTCTGAAGGGTGGAGGTGGTTGTTGCAATCACAGATTCTCCCTCTCTATCTGCTGCTTTTCATCTTGCTGTCCTGCCCCTCACCGAGGCAGGACGTCTGATCAAGGCTCTGTTACACAGCCATGCTGGAAGCACAGAGCACAGTTTTTTAACGTATCTCATCCCTCCGTACCATAAGACTCCATACTTCTGCCCCGATGGGCTGTGAAAACGGCAGGTGCCCACCTCCCAGGGAAGGAGAGAGCTTGTTCTCACAGCTCCCATCGCCACGCCTGGTCCACCCAACGTGAATTTGCAGCTCTCTTTGCAGAAGGCAAACTCTCCATACAGCTGGCATTGATGTCACCGTGGGAGAACTGCTGCAGTGTCTACTCACAACTGACTGCAAACTCGGGAAGGGACAATCCCTCCTTACAGCCCAGTTGATTTCTCCTCCCGTACAATTCAGTTGATTTTCCCACCAATACTCCCTAACATTACCCGGAACGACGCGCATTTACACCACCCAACATGCCGAGCCCTTGGTTTCCTTGTGCAGTCTGCATCACTGACACTGGGTAAGGACAAAAAGCCATCGTAGCCAAAACCTTAGAACCTGCAGAGCACTGCTTGGATGGTTTCTGTTGTATTAGGAATCAGTGCAGCACTTGAGAACACAGGGATAAATCATTAACAAGTCATTATTGTTCACAGGTATTTTTGGCAGGAAACCACTGAGGTCAACGTGGACAAACTGCTGTGGGGTAGTGGGGGTGGCACTTTTCCTGGAGAAGCGTTCAAATCCTCCTCTAATCCCAAAAAATAGCCTGGAAGCGACCTTCCTTGCTGAATCTAATCAACATGAAGAGTGCCATAGCCCCTCCTTCCCGCTCTTCTTGGCCTGAGCTTTCTCCCCGCGTCTGTGATCAAGTCCTTATGTCTGCAAAGCGCCTGCCATTCTTCTGGCACACACCAAATGACAGCGCTGTTAATCACCAGCACCCCTCACAGCGTGGGCAGCCTGACAGCCCAAACAGTACTGCTCATTTACCAATCCGGTAATCTCACAGCTCGCATCAATCACTTCTGCTACCAGGGGTTGGGGGAATTCCCAAACGCTGCTGCTTCTCCTAGAGAACCGTCCAAGGATGGCTGCTTCTCATTCTTGGGAAACCTGCAGAGACGCCACTTCTGTACAACCGTATCAATCATTCTTTCCGTCCCCAGCAAAAATCCTCATCTTAGCGGGCAATACAATGCTCCTGCTCCTGCAGGGGGACGGGTGTGCGCGGGGAGCGGGGCTGAACCCATGTGGGGTGTGCTCCCATGGCCGTCACTGCCGGCAGACCGCTGAGCGACCATCGAGAGCCCTCTCCATGGTTAATATTCCGGAGGCTGATCCGTCCTCGCAGCTTCCAGCACTGTCAGACACTCCAGCTCCATGAAACGCTATTTATTCTCCTTGTCATTCAGTTTCCTGCTTCGGTGGCCAGCTGGCCACTGACCCCCTTGCTATTTAGCTGTTGTAAATCAAGTGCCAAAGGACACTTTCAGAGCATCATGATGTGGAAATCCGTCCGATTATGTGGATACAGTCGTTTTAAAATTAAGTGAGCAAACAATTCCGACACAAACAGCTCAAAGGCTGTGGTGTGTTGTTCAGCGTGTGCTCCTGGATAGGAGATACAACATCAAGATGGGGCTGCCTTTAAAGCCCTGAAAATCTCCTACAAAACGCCACGGAGTCAGCCCAGCTGCTCAGACGGTTGCGTGCCCAGCCAGTTCTGGATGGCTTGGTGGTGATTTTTTCGCTAAGGAAAAGTACTTTCAACTTTGACATTTATAAACCGCCTTTCATAAGCACAAAAATATTCCTTTCCAAACTCACCAGCTTCTGGACACGTTCATGGAAGCCAAGAAAACCAGTCAGGTAACCGAGTCCAGCTCCTGAGCCCACGCTTCCATCTTTCTCTAAAAAATACAGACTCCACCACCACAGCACCAGGCAGGGACATTTGTACTGCAAAGGGAAACGAGAGCTGCTTCACAAAAGCCCGAAGTATGTTCAGATAACTCAAAAACAGTCTTTCTGCCCAGCCTGAGGTTGCCAGCCGCCCCCGTCCCTGTGTCCTGAGAGCGGAGGCTGTGCCAGGCCCGACCTTCTGACGAGGTTCCTCAGCAACCTGCCCACCACCCTGCCCCGTCTTCACCCTGGAACTGCAGTTGGGCTGTCTGAGCCTCAGCTTTTTCTGAGCTTTAAGCCATTTTTGCTTTAAGAGGCTGAAAACATACATGTAATCGCAGCCTGAAAGGGCAAAGGAATGAACAGTTACTGGCCTCACGGTAGGACTATGAGACCTGGGCTACAAACGAGGCTGTAATATGCACAGGAATAGTGGAAATAGGACTTGGAAGCATTTAATTATCACTTAAGAGGAGACTGCAGGGCACCTCTCTGCTAAAAACGGCAAGGTCTCTATCTCCCACTATAAACTGTTTGTAACAGTGATGGCAGACAGGAGATCCTGGTGGCAGCTGTGTTTAGAGCCGGCGGAGCCTGCACGCTGACCGCACGTGTCCCACACTCCTGAGGACCGGAATGGCATCTGTCCTCCCCGGCTGCGAAGCTGTGTGCCATGAACACTCTCCAGGACCTCCACTGGCAGAGACAGACTGAAGTCTGTTGGTCACCCACGTCTACGCGCTGCAGTTCTGAGAACCGTGCAGTTCTGAGAACTGCAAAACCCACAGTGTGTGTTTTCTTCAAGGAGAAGACTTCCTTCTTTCCCTAGGTTGTCCCACAGCTCTTGAACTTGATGCTGATGGGACCTCTCACAACATCCCACTTCTGCACCTCTGCCCAGAAGAGAAGATTCGTGACAGGGCTGCCGTCAAGCAGGGTTCGACTAGACTGGTTTTTTCCCTGGAACGATGACTAACAGCATTCAAAGAAAATCCTTCTGAGTTTGACTCTGAGGTAAAACCCGAGCTACAATTAACGTTTCAATGATCTTCATGTGATGGAGCACCCAACAGAGACATTCGAGTCCACTCACAGCAGCTGCAGGAGTAACAGTCTTCTGAGCCTACCGGAGCGTGTACCAGGGATCCCCCAACCCTTTCTTTCTAGGGACTGTTCCTTTTCTGGCATTTTGTCTGACTACTCCCACTCCTAGAGCTGCACCCGAGACGTTCACTGACTTTGGAGTGCCCCCAAAACTCATCTGCCCCATCCCTGTGCCACAGGCTGCCATCCCCTGCTTCCACGACCTCCAGGCTCCATTCCCCTGGTCCTTCAAAACCCCTTTCATACCCCAGGACTGGGGATGAACATCAAGTTGATTATAAAACAATTTCTTTTGTTGATAGAAAATTCTTTGCAGGGCGTGAACAGCAGGAGAAAGAAAGGACTCTTCTGAACTGCGAGCTGGCTGGAAACCCCCGGAGGGCAAGAATCCGATCCCTCGTCTTTGAGGAGCGCAGGCCTGTCTGTACAGGCTGCAGGAGCAGCCGGCCCAGGAGAGCTTTGTGTGTGCACCGCCGACAACAACACACACCAGCCCCTTCCTTGCCAGCGCAACACGCCAGGTTCAGCAACAGCCCGCAGCTTCTGCACCGCGCACGTAAAATGGCTTCGTTCCTCCCGCTTGCACCCCTGGACAGACCTAGTCCTCCTCACCCCGTTAATCCCCTTCCACGGAGGCAAACCTCCTCCCCAGCATCTCCCAAGCCACCTGCCCCGCGCAGCCTCCCCTGCCTCATCCGCCCCAAAATAAATCCTTCTCTCCCGCTGCTCAAAAACTACTCGTGCATCCTCCCAGAGCGCCTCAGAAGGAAGAAATCCTCCATCCACTGACCACAAGACCCAGTCAGGGACACCCACCCGCCTGTTAAATACCCCACCGAACCACTCTGCCGCCGGCAGCACGCGCTGGATGCAGCAATTCTGCAGATGCCACTGAATAATCCGTGACTGTCTACATCAACGCTTATAAAAAGAAATCCCGAGGATCATAAAAGCGCCACCGTTTTGCAAACTGGGCAGAACGTGTTCCTTAAGAGCGAGTAATTGGTTAATCAGCGCGGCGCTTGAGAAGCCAAGCTTCACGGGTTTCGTGTTTTTCAGCCCTACAACGAAGCATCATTCCTGTATTTTTCACAGCAGCCGCTGCGATCCGCAGAGTCGGGCCGCCAGCCCTGCTCTGGGTCAGCCAGAGCCGCTTCTTCCAAACTCCTCCAAAGTGGGACCGTACATTTCAGCAAAATAACAAATACAGACAAAAAAAAAAACGCCATCAACAATGCAGAAATCTCTGAAGATGGGTTTGAAACTCCCCCTGAAGCTCTCTACATCATGAGTAACGGTAACACCACCAGCCCACCAGCCTCTCTTGCCGCAGCCGTGCCGTCCCGAGCAGTCTGATTCGGGTCAGACTCATTCCAGCACCATTTGTGTCCCACACCCAGGGAAACCCACGGATGGGCTGGTTACCCCTAAACGTGTTTTCTTTCTCCCTCTGCTCCCACCACACTGCTTCGCTATCAGGTTTCGCAGTCTCTCACGCAGTGCTACTAGCTAATAGAACAATATATATAATATATATTATATATACGGCTGCCTCCCCGCCGTTCCGCTGCTCACAATGTTCAGTACAGCCTCCGAGCAAGGAGAAAGAGACGCCGATGGACCTCGGGCAGGGGGAAGGAGGTGACGCTCCCCGTTTCTGGACCCCAGCATCGCAACCCAACGCGTGCGGAACGGCTGCAGTTCCCTGGGCCCCCGCATCACCTCGGGATTTCAGGCAGTAATGCGGTCCTCATCAAAGCCAGGCAAGAGCTGCCGCAGCTGCTCTCTTGGTTATTTCTGGGTCGGGGTGCTGCTCCCCAACTCACTGAGGCACCACACACGGCCCCGGGGGGGGATTTTCCCACAGGCCAGCTCCTCCTCTGCCATTCCCATCCTTTCTGCAAGGAACACTCTCTGCTCCTTCCAGCTCCCCCCCCACCGCCCCTGCAAAGGACACCCTATAAATTAGCGCCGCTTCAGGCTACCCCGGCTCCTGCTGGAAAGCCAAGGCGGGGAGGTGACCGCGATGGCCGTCCCCCTCTCCCCATCCCACCACGGCTGAGGAAAGGCTCCTGCTCGTTTCTCGCCCTCCCGGCTTCACGACAGAGGCCGGCTGGGACCTCCGTGGGCACCTCACAGCACCAGCCTTGCCCTGCGGGCTGTCCTCGCACCCCTGCTGGGCTGGCAGGAGGCGCGGGGCACTGGGCAGGCAACAGGAGGGCTGGCGGTCAGGGAAGGTCCGCACAGGGAAGCCGAGCTAAAGTCTGATTAGGAATGTGACGGGAGCCGGGAAGAAAGCGTAGGGTGTGGAAAAATAGGGAGGAGAAAGATTGTTTTGGAGGAGAATAGGTCCAGAGCTCTGGGCAGTTTCATTAGAGGAATATTAAGTAAATGAGTCAGAGCTTGCGGTGCCTGAGGCTCGGGAAAGCTGCTGCTGGTGTGAAGGGATGGCAGGGGAAAATGAGGTTCGTGGCACGCTGTCTGCATATGAAATTCAACCATAACAAAACAAGAGGAAACATGTTGCCTGCCTAATACTTTTATTAACATTTGCAGAGATTAAGTACTGCAGACGTTCGATCGGTGCCTTCGTCTGTACCCGATTCAAGCTCTGCCTCTTCTCACTCTGGGCTAGCGACTTCAGCGAGCGTTTCCCAAGGCACCGCGCTTCCAGAAGGCAACGCAGAGCACTCGGCGCTCCCCTCTCCAGCGGCGCCCACCACACCGCACTGCTCTTTCAGAGTCCGAAAGTCATTTTCCAGGCCAGGCTTTATGCACTCATAGCTGGAATGTGGATGTAAAAATTTGTCTCTTAATTCCTCCACCTAAAAAAACGGGGATATTGCTCTGATATCCACCATGCTAGAATGCTATGTGTACCAATAATGTATATCTTATATGCGTGTGTGTATATATATGTACGTATGTGTGTGTGTATATATCCATATAGGTATATATGCAGATATATACATCTGTGTGCGTGTGTATATATATATAAAAATATCTATCTATCTTGCAAACACAAAATCCAAGCCTGAAGTTAAGATGGGTAGAACAAAATGCCCGCTTTTAAATGACAATATTTGTTTCATAAGCACCTGGGAAATTCAAGGTAAGGAAGTTAATCCGAAGGACGCTGTAACAATAGCGATACAGGAATAACACAGTAGACTGTACTAATACATATTTAACTGTATGAAAGAGTTCCAAAGAGCTGTAGGCTGAAATTCCATGCCTGTACGGAAAAAAAACCCCACTATTAAAGCTACCAAGGGACCACCTATCCGTGGTGATGCCAGAGACCAGGAAGGTCACAGAAGTGGCAAAGCGCAGGAGTAATGGGTGACTTCAACCATCGCCATACAGGCCGGGCAAACGTTGCATTGAGGTCTGAGCAAAAGACAGCTGTAGGTATCTTTATCGACTTCTTCGTGGAGCAATTTGGAGAAACCTCCAAAGTAGATGCAATCCTGCATGGTACATAGGGTCTTTGGTTGAAGACAGATTATTTCTGTAACAGTGACCATTATATATTCAAATTCCCCTATCCGTAGGAAAGGCAAATAAAAATAAAAATAACGAAAGAAATGAATAAAACTCCTCAAACCATAAAAAAAAAAAATTATGAATAAGGACATTAGTAGTTAGGAAAACATTTTAGAAGGCAAATGAGGAGGTAAAATGTTTCTGGGTGATGCAGAAATTGTTTCGAGATCTCCTGCTAGAGGCTCGGAGTAAACCTACGCCATCAAGCAAAGGACCCCAAAAGCCCAACAGTGAACAATAAAGAAAAGGAGAATACCAGAAGGAAAAAGCAACCTTTGAAAAGTGGAACTTGCATCCAAATGATGACAGCAGAAAAGACTGTAATCCTGGCAAGTGAAGGCAACCGGTCAAAAGAGAAAAACATGCTAGGGGCTTACATACAAACAATAAAGCCTTTTTCAACACATCAGAAGCAGGAAGCCTATTAGTGAGTTTCTGTGGCTAACAAATAACATAGGGAATGAAAGATGCACTCAAAAAATATTTGCAAAAAACTAAATGAATTGTTTGCATCATGGTTCACTACAGAGGAAGTCAGGAAGTTCCCATGCAGAGCGTTTCAGCGCGTTCATAAATTACTCGGGAAAGGGTAAATTAATGAGGTGACAAAATTTGCAGATGAACCAATATTTTTTGGAATTATCCGATCTCAGGCTGATTGTGAAGGCTTGCATGAAGGACCTCAGGGTACCCGGTGTACGGTTGAACGAGTGTCAGGACGCCAACAGCTCCCCCCTCTTCCCATGCTCCTGGCCACACGTTCCCCACTGCTTACCCCGTCCTTGACTTCTCCATGAGCTCACTCAGCTTATGAAAACATCCGAAAACAAACCTAGCAAATGAACTCGAACATTTTCTGCAGTTTTAATGAGTTGGACAGGTTTGGGAAAGGGTCTCATGAGCATCGGAGCCACAGCAAGGGAAGGATGAGTTATGCCATGGAAAGTAGGAGTGGGGGAGAACAGGAATTAGGGAAAAAAGAGAGACGAGCAAGTTTTCTTTCTCTCAGCAGCACGGAGCCCTCAGCTGGCATCAGCTGTAAACGGAACTGCAGCTTGAATGGCCATGGGGTAAAATGCAGGTGAAATTCAGTATCAGTGAGTGCAAAGGGATGAGCCTGGGAAGCAAGCGTTCCAATTGTAAGGACAAAATGACAGGCTTTAAAATAGCTAATTAAACTCGGAGAAGATCCTGGAATCATCCTGGAACATTTTCTGAAAATATCACACTACCTGTGTGCACTGTATATATCTTTATATATATATGTATATATATTTCTGCACTATCCACAAAAGCAAACAAAGTTAGGAACGTACAGGAAAAGCAGTCCGGGAAATACCGTCTGTGGTACGCTTACAGCCGAACAGTCCATTCGGTACTGGTCACCCTATCTCAAAATGGAAAAATATAAAAAAGGACACTGGTAGCAAAAGTAGCCAGGTAGCAACAAGGTGTGGAATGGCTTGTGTATAAGAAGAGCCTAGGATGCTCTACCCAGAAGAGGACGGAGTCCTGTAAAATTGTGAACACTGTAAAAAAATGCAAATATAGAATAATTATTCACTATTCTTCACAATGCAAGGATGAAGGGGGCACCTCAAACCACTGCCAAAACAGTTTAAAGTCAACAAAAATAATTCTTTTCACAGGCCCAGAGGTGCGCTCCCTGACGAAAGATGAAGCGGAGGTGTCAAAGATCCGAAAAGCCACGTGGGCAAGATCCATCCCGGCTAACAGTCCAAGTGTCCTGTCTGTCATTTCCAGCCCGGGTGCCCCCAGAGCCCCTGACTGCTGGGACTGGGAGGACATACCCTCTGATCTTTTTCTCCTACTGGGCTTTTTCTCCTAACTTCAAGCACGTACCACGTATACCTGTGTACGTAGCCCACGTACTGCTGCGCTAGCTGCCTCACCTCCCTTTAGAGACAAACCCAAAAACCACGGTGCCCTTAGAACGCATGGTTCATTGGCCCTGTGATAGACACCTATGCTGTATTACATCAGCTGACCCCGAGAAGTCCCAGTCTTTTCCAGTGACTTTCCAATAAAGGGGTAGAACTCATCTGCACAGAAGACAACCTTTTGGAGGGACCAAGTCTAACAGCACGGACTGGATTCCCTGCAGAAATAAGCAGCATTGTAGATTTTATTTTTCACTTCTAGGTAAAGACCCATTTGACTTCACGTTCTCCAATAAATGTAAGAAACTACTCTTTTAAAACCAACAAAGCAAGTCAACTCTTCTACACAAAAATCCTGACCCTAAGGAGATGGTGGCAAAACAAGCAATTTACGAACGTAGGTACTCATGCTGCTCAGTGTGCTGATGGAAGAGGTTCAACATAATCTAATACACTAATAAACAACGTAGAAGAACCTACACAGAACTAAACTCTTGACTCAGGCTTTCATACTTCCTTTAAACCTGGCTGCGGGCTTTGATGTCAAATAATTAAACCAATCACGCAGTTTAGCAGGGCTGGGGTTATCACTGGTATCTCTGTGGGAGGCCCTAGAAGAGGTGCAGCACAGTCGCTCTCCCGCTGTCCTCAAGACTCCTTCAGGTCATCCTTGTTCACCTCCCTTCTCAGCACATTTGCGAGGTCGGTGGACACCTCGGAAGAGTGAAGATGCAACACAATCATCTGTATTTGCCTGGCTCCACACAGCGTGATGACTATATAAACATTGACCGAACACTGCCCAAGTAAGACTGAAACAGTATTACCAAGCAGTAAGAAGAAAGAGAAAAGGCATTATCAACTTGACTTTTGTTCAGTTATCCGAATTTACAACCTCGGTTTCTCATTTGATCCTGAACCTCCAGTCGATAACGGGCAAAAGTACATTGCATGCTTATGTTGCTACAAGGCAGACATCTCTTCGCTTCCCGATGAGGTTGCATCGCGGTTATCTAGGTATTTTTTTTTATCAGGCAAGATCACTACAGTGAGCTCTGAGGATGCAGAATATTGCTGAATACTTCCTCAGCTCATTTGAAGAAAGCATCTCACATCTGGCTTCAAGAGACAAAATTGTTTCCTCATTTATTTACTGTAGAACTTCATTTATTGCATTTCAGTCATAAATTCCTTTATGGTTTGAATCTTACATATACGCAAACCTATTTCTTTTCCTACATTGCTCTGCAGCAAGTCAGAACAGTGGCAAACACTGAGTTTGTAACACCTGGACTGCATTTTTGGGGGGGCTAAACGATTTCAGTGAAAGACCTTTGAAAACCTGAAAGAAACTCAATTCCCACCTCAGTGTTTGATGATGTCCAATTTCCAGGCATCTGGTAAGCATCTCTGTTTACACGGGTTGCATCTTCGGGGAGTGAGTTCAGAGAAATTAGGGCTTTTTTTTTCCCATTTGGTGCTCTGAGGAGCTTTTAATGAATTGCCTGAGATGATAGTATGATTGAGTGAGGGCTCTATGCACTGGTGTATGCGGGCGCTACACCGAGATCTTGTAGTACATGAACACAAGAGCACAGGAAATCGGTCACTAGAGACGGCAATTACTGAAATGAAGGGGAAATACACTGAGAGATGCTTATCTTGTTAAAACATGGTGGAAAACAAAGCAAAACAAAACAGTGAAACTAAGAGAAACCCAAGGATATCAGCTTACAGGTGCAGCCCGAGTGGGAATGACAGATATATTTACAAGGAAAATATATCCGAAAGACAGTTGAATTCCTGAAGTTACTCTGAACTCTGGCAAAACACAACTGAATATCAAAATTTAAAGACGAAAGAGAAATTGCTTTGAAACTCAAAGTTCTCCCCCTTCGCCAGTGCTCACGGATGTCTTTTGGGCAGAAATCAGCACTGGACTTGACCAATTCAGAAAGCTCTATTTTTTCTTACTAGGTGATATCTTTGTTTTAAAAACTGTATGATTTCTATATTGCAAGTCTTTGTCATTGTAGCAGTTACAGACAAAATGACACAGATTGCTCCAAAGCTGGGTGAACACATCGCTCAGTTGGGCTTTGCATCAACTGAACATAACAAAAAGAGTAACTTCGGCAAAAACATTTGATAAACACTATATTTCCATCAGTTCTTTACACCAGTGTGTTTCATTTCTCGACTGAAGACAGAAAAGAAAATTTGGTAGGGATGCACTCTCCTAATGAACAATTCGGTATGCGCAACAACCAGCCAAACGTTTGAAAACGTTTATCTGGAGAAGACTCTACACACTTAAGTATCTGCAGGCGAGGCGTTAGGTGAAGAATAAATCAGAATGGCATTCAATATGCACATACATCATCCTGTTGCCTTCATCCTGCTCTAATCTCTTAAGTTTAATCATTGAAATGGAACTGAAATGACACAATTTAAGAACTACCTATTTAACTGGAAAAGTCAATCAAATGGAGAAACTTGGATTCCTCCTTTCTGGCAATCTTGCTGTAGGTAACACAAAGTCCTACACCATCATAAATAGCATGAGGCTTGCCACCAGCTCTGATGTCTTGGCCACGTGGGAACGATGGACATTTTAGTACATCCACATGTAGGCACACACACCAGTGTAATACAAGGGAAGAGCTCTGAAAGCACTCAAAGGATGAAGGACTTGTACCCTTGAAAGCACCGACTCTGAAAACAACCAAAGGTCAATGAAAGGACAGTATCATGACGAAATAACAAATGAACAGATGCTGCCAGTCTGATATCATGGTCAAAAGGTCAAATGCGATCCTCTGAGTACAATTTAGACTGAGGAGGTTGAAGATCACAGGAATCGCCATACTGGATCAAACCCTCAACATATGCCCAAACTACGGACTGGTTTGCATAGCCAAGAGGCAGCCAGACCCTCGCTAACCTCTCCAGACAACATGATCTTTCCACCAGGACACAGACAAGCTACAATTCAACACAAAATCTTCCTAAATCTCCTTCAAATCTGTGATAACATAAACACATCCCCCCAAAAAACTAAAAGATCTTAAGTGTCAGCGGCTTTCACCTGGGTTCTACTGGACTTTTCGAGTCCTACACAAACTTCAGAGAAGCATACGAATATTCACAAAGCATCTACAGTTTTTTCAGCCCACCTACTTAAACCCATGTTCATACAGATGCTTAACCAGAGTTTATAAGCTATTAAAAATCTCTCAAAGTTCTTAACATGGTCAACAGAATTAAATAAACATAAGGAAGTTTGCCTTCATGGAAACATCAGGCTTCACAATACGGGCATTCATCTTGTTTACTCAAAGCAGTATGTCCACCCATAAATACTGCCGGTTTCATTTCACCTTTTTTTCCCCTCACTTCATCAGTCATGGCACAACGGCCAGATTACTGCTGTGGAAGAAGGAAAAAAGGTTAGCATCATTAAGCAGTGTTCTTTGAGATGCACGTTGTGGATACGTATGTGCTCAGAACAGTAAGCACGGATATACTCCTCACTGTGGGCCTATAACTCATCCCAACCACAAGACTTCAGTGGAAGTAGAGAGAGCACTTAATGTGGATTTGTACTATACATCTCAAAACAGCCCAATTACTATCACGTTATCTTCTTTTCTTCTTCAAATGACAATCCACATACATATTCAGAAGGTGAATAACTCCAAGCAGGAATTCCCTCTCCGTCTCTCCCCACAAGTAAGCGGGGAGGGGTGTCTCAAGCATTTTAGAGTAGTCTGCAAACCACAGTCTGCCTAATTTGGCATCGTTCCTGGAAGCATCTGCAATGGTACAGAGTTTAATGGAACTCCACATGCCAGCTCTGCAGACATCAAGAACGGAGACATCCTCTGGAGAGGCTATTGTACAGCTTGACCTTTGATGGAATTTACCGATGGCCGGAGGCACGAACACTTAGGCAGTATCACAACATCTCCTGATACAATATGTTATGCAATTACCAGCATCACTGCACCTCTTTATCTCCCAGTTCATGATACAAATGAACAGAGGCCACATGACGGGTTTGGTTCTGTGCAGACAGGAAGGACATGGTCTGCTTGACATCAAATGTCTGAGGAGACATATCACTTTGTCCACGAAGATCTGGGGTTCGCTGCGGGGAAAAGAAGGGCTATTTTCTGGCTCCAGTGAAACTTAGATATGACCTCAGGAAAGCATATAAGAAACCTTATCTGGGAAGGGGGAATAAAGACCCTGGATGTTAGATATTTAGCAGTGGGTCTTTCTCACCCTCTGGCAGAACTTCTTGCTACCAGGGAAGTCACATTTAAGAACGTGGTTAGAATAATGAACAAGCTGCCACAGGCTCATGTTATCACGCTGTCTGGATGGTGAGCCCCTGCTTGAGATCCCATGCTGAGATAGAGGTCTACACTCTTTTACCGAAGCTCCATATAGAATTTTAGGACCTTGGGGTCAAAGAAAATTGTAAATCCCTCAGATGAACAGAAATAGTTGCTCAGGTATCTGCACTGATGTAATCTGTACATTACTACTCGTTAGTCCCACTGAGCAATCCAGAATCACTGAAACACAGGTCTGCGTAGGGATGAAAGGTCTAAGATAAGAGAAGCTTCTTCTAGTAACAACCATCATCTAGTATCAAAATCTAGAGGTAGGAGTTCAGAGCAGGGACTGGGGCAAACGTCTTGGCTTCTGTGCGAGGCAGTCTAGGAGGATGGGCGAGCTTCTCTGGTAACTCTGGCTTTAGCGTTTCCTCAGCCTCCCCCAGCCAGACCGAAGTCTGCAGGATCACCCCTAAGCCGTCTTGCCTTACCTTGCAGTAGGCTTTTGGGGGAAGAAGGATTAGACAGGCATCAATGAGTCCTTCAGACTACAGAATCAAGAATGTGTTTACCAGGAATCCAAGAAACAGACCAGCCCACAGGCAACGGAGCCAGTACTTGTTGGCACCTGAGGAAAAGAAGTCAATTTTGCAAACCCCCTAGCTTCTGCAAACTGTCCCTTCAGACGTTGTCCCACATTTCTCATTTGTAGCCTGTCGGCTAAAACGGCTTTCTACCACTGACAGATTCAGCATTCCCCATGCTGGGTTCCCACCAGGCCCGCTGGATTCCCTGGCTCCACGGCTTCCCACAGAAAGGACGGGATCTCAGAATATCTCGTTTGACATTACCTGAACATGAAGACCTTAAAATGCAAATGGTATGGTTGGAAAGGGTTTGAAGCTATTTTTGACTTCACACATCAACAGGTCTTCTTGGTGACCAAATACCGGATGTTCGCAGGTTACCATGATTCCCTCCCTGGACAAGGAGAGAGGTATCTATGCCAACAGACCTGCAAAAAAATATATATTCTCTAATATGTAGAGGGGCTCTTATTTCAACCACAGGAATATCTGACTGTTATTGAGATACAGTTATTACAAAGAGAAGTTAACTCCCAAGAGCGTGTACTCTACCCAAACACGCTGGCAGGTATCAAAGATGAAGGCTCTGTTGCCTACAATATACACAACACGTTGGGAACGTGAGGAGGGACGAATACAGCCAGTGCTCGTAAGCAGTCTCCTGCCACAATGCTGTCTTGTGACAGAGGTCCTTGAAAAGGTCAGGAAGCTGCAAAATCGAACAGTATACATCTCGTTCTCGCTCGCTAGCACTGAGTGGGCGCTGTGGCGTTGGGCCCAGCTGGGTTCCTAGTCCGTGCCCAAAAATTGAAGAAGAGGGGAGGACAGAAACGGCAGAAAGAGGTGGAAGGAGTAAGATCCCTTGGTTATACCCTGGGATCTGGTGCACAAGAGCGGGATGTTGCAAGGTGCACTCGAAGGTTTAGATATACAGAACTGATAGTAGTTTTGTCACAGGTTCTAGAATTCAGCATTGGCTAATGCTGTTGGAGAGGAATGGTATTCCTGATGAATGCACCCAATATTGGCGTCTTTGGCCAGTACCAAAGATAGGATTCCTAAAGAACCTGCGAGTTAAAGACATGGTGCATCCTACCAGTCTGCATCCTTGAAGAAAGTCTTCCATAAAGACAGTTACCTCTTTAGGAAGCCTGGACTTCTAAAGGCACACTGGATTTACTAAGTCAGGAGTCACAAGGGACACATCCAGTGTTGCCTACAGAACAATTCTTGCTATTCCTGAAAGCTATTTAGAGTTGGGACAACGTCATCCCAATATTAGGAGAAATATACTCAATTGAGCACTTAATCTAATCACAGGTAGAGAGCATGCAGCAAGTGAGTAAAATTGAATAAAATAATTCAATAAATATTACTTAGCCACCCTGCTAGAAGTTGGTTGCACAAACTCTGAACTTTGCCAAAACTGGAATATCCAAGCTGGGGTAGCATGACTCAGAAGGATAATGGTTGTCCATTCTGCATTGAAAAGTGCAGAACACTAAAAAAAATATAGGAGGGTGTTTGGTTTTTTTTAAACAAAATCCTGAGAAATCTTGAAGTCATCTTGGTACGCCAGTGAGACAGGGAGACAGGCTTTACTCCAAAGGGGCACAAATGTGGGGTGACCATCATGAAGAGGCCAAATGTAGCTCTGAAGCTACAGAAGACGAGAATTAGTAGTGAAGGTTCTCAACCAAGAATTCCCACATCTCGTCCTATGTTCATGAGACCCAGCCAGTCTGGCGCTACCACACAGGGGACTGTCTGCCTCTGCTGCCACTGGGGTTGAAGTTATTGCGCTATTTCTCAAGGAATACCAGGTTTCCTCCTCTGTGGCTTTTGCATCTCGGGCTGTAAGTGTGCAGGGCATGGCTGGATACGAAGATGGACAAGTAGAGTCAGAATGCACAGAGTCATATTAGCCATTCTGAGGAGCAGGCGTTGCTCTGAAAGAGAAGATTCTATAGCAAGATTTGGGTTGATAATTCATTAGATGAGTAGTATTGCATTGAAGAACAGACAAAGGCCAGGAGCATACATGACTAAACTATAGTGGTTGTTATCCCATCAATAGAGCACAGTTGACAGGACCGTGCAGATTGAGGGTGAAGAGGGACAAAAATGGTACATTCAGGAAGATATGAAGGTCAAAGTGTCAAGAGCATCAAATGCTGGTTAACAGCACCAGCTGAGAGCTACGTGTTGAGAAGATTTGCGATAATGGATCACAAGGAACTGTATATAGTGCCTTCTAAGTGAATGAATAGCTGAGCTCAAAGTCAGTAATGGATGGCGAAGGATGTACTTATCGCAGTTTTTCCACAGAGACTTGCCCAAACAGAGCTGAGGTGGACTGGAAGGGCTGGTGCTGAAGGTGGATGGAGTCCCTAATGGCTGAAAAGGTGTTCTGTAGAAGGTGAGAATACAAGAACAGCAGTCTGGATTCGGACCAAAGGTCCATCTAGCCCATGATCTTTGCTTTGACAGTTGCCAACACTGCATTTCTGAAGAAGTAAGAACGGGACAAGCATGTAGGCCTTCTCCCCAGGACACCCTCCAAGCCTCTGACAAGCTGCATTTTATAGACTTCCTGAGGCAAAAACGGGACTGGTTATTTAATAGCCATCGATGGAGTCTTCTCTCATTCATTAGTTCCAGTGTTTTTTGAACCCCTGTAAACTTCTAGCATCCATAGCACTTCCTGCAGTAAGGAACTGTACAGGTTAATTGTACAGTCTACAAAAAGCACTTCCTTTTGAACCGGGCTCCTGGTAGCTTCATGTGATGCCCCATTATTTTCATATTGAAAGACATGAACAGTCAATGCCTATTCATGACTCTGAAGATCTTTTTCATATCACCCTTTGGCTGCATCTTTTCCAGCCAGAAGGGTATTAGTCCAGTTAGTTGTTCCTTGTATGAAACACATCTTATACTTTTTCTTATCTTTATGTTCTTCTCCAAACCTCTTCCAATACTGCTACATCTTTTTTAGAGGTCTGGGGAACAGAACTTCACACAGTATTCAACATGTGGCTGTATCCTGGACTTCTACATGTGCTTAAAGATATTCGCTCTTTTATTCTCTCTTTTTTTCATTCCTAATGTTCTCTTTGTCTTCCTCACAACCACCAAGTACTAAGCTGACACTTGCATGGAACAATCTATTATAATCACAAGATACTGTTTCTAAGTGCTAACGGATGATTCAGAGCCCATCACCTTAATGTAAAGAAATTACCAATTTTCCACATGCATCTCTTTACAGTATTTAGTCTCACAAGGTTCTTCTGCAATGTTTCATAGTTGAGCCTTGTCTTCAGTACTTCAAATTAGTTAAGGTATTGAAAAGCTCTAAAACATCACCAAGCACTCAGTTTCCATGTGCTTAATAAACGCACAGGACAGCATTGCTACCAGCACACGCGCCTGCAGAACTACAGTCATCAGCTTCTTCCACTGTGAAAATCTGCCAGTTATTCCTACCATCTACTTCTTATCTTCCAATCATTATTCATCCAGGAGCCTCCTTCTTATTCCACGTCTTAGTTTCCCTAAAAGCCTTTGCTGAGCGAAGGCTCAGCAGGGACCTGTCCCACAGGCATTCCCCAGTCTTTTTTTTATGGAGAAAGCAACCATAAAAGATGGAGCAGCAATGGAGCACAAAGACATGGGCTGGCACCAACTCAGGCCACAACGAGGTGCACCTGTCAGAAATGGCACACGCTGATTTCTCAACCAAGAACCAAAAATGATTTTGACATAGGGCTTGCAGGAGCTGCACGTTGTACAAGTCCATGGGGCTCGTCCATCACTCAAATCCGATGTCTGCATCTCTCACGGAGGTAGGTACTTTGTACAAAGTTTACAAACAACAGCTTTTGGTACAGCCATCTTCCTCTTGAGAGATGGAACGGAGGTCAGAGGTACTCCGAAGGAGATCGTGGAAAGACCAGATGATCATAGAGAAGAACAGAGGAGAGCAAAGTGTTGGAGGCAAAGGATGCCAGGCAACAGCCTAAACCATTCTGTGCACCAGTGGTGATCAAAAAGACCACATACAGAAAAATAACAAGAATAAACACTGTTCTGAGCAAAAAGGAAGATGTAAATGATAAAAGACAAAAGAAGAAAGAAACTTTGGAGAGTAGATGAGTACAAAAAAATAGATGAGTGGAACTACATGACCTGAGGCGTCTTACACTTATATGAGTGAGACCAGGTGGAATGGAGGGTAATGGGGAGGACAGAGACAATTTTGTGGCCCTAGGGAAATGTTTGGACAAAAGCCTCTGGCAGTGACATTCAGGGACACGTGCACCCACGGCATGGCTGCAAATGAGGACTACCATTCAAATACGACATTTATGGAACAAAGGAATAGGTACAGCACGACAAGTGGAAGAGGGGGAACTCTTTCTTATCTGTTCAGGGTCTTTGTGAGGTTCCACACATTTTGGAATAAAACTGCTGTAGTAAATAAAAGTTACTAAGATAAATTTGGAAGTAACATGATTCAAGACTGAAGCGGTAACAGATATACATACGTCATCTCTCTTGCTCCTTCAAAACACAGTCAACACAAGGGTTCTGAAGGTGCATTTCTGCGCTGGATGGTGGTCTACAGAGATTAACGTGCTGAGCGTTAACCTCTGATTCAAACCGACCTCCAGGAAGTTACAGGACTTGTAGCAATGCACTCTTTGTTATTTGACTTTCACATCCTTGGAGATGTTGCCGATATTTAAACAATCCGGAAGCAACATTTTTGTGCAGGATCCTGCACAAAATTCAGCTAAGGAAAGAACCAATGCTCTCCATTCCCTGCCTAGAGCTCCTCAAGTTGTCTCTTCTGCTCTACCGTGTGGCAATCGCCCCAAATCCTGTTTCTGATGGTGTCGTCACTGCACCTGCTCTGCTCCATTACTGGGCTTTTTGGCCTTTGTAAGGGAAACCGCTTCAGGTCTGTAATGGGACTGGAGCACTGTTCATTTTTCGTATCTGGGTCCAATTCAATCCCAATGTCTTTCCCTCCGCGTTTCTGCAGTGTATGTATCGTATCCCTTCTGCAGCGATGCAGAGCAAACCCACCCAGCTGAACAAAGACCCCACGGAACAACAGCTGCTGAAGTGCTTCAGAAGTGGGAAGTCTAAACTCCATTCTTTCATGTAATTTTGATCTAGAATTCACATACCTTTTGCCTAAACAATAGCAAATTCAATCCCCAAACTGCTTTACTTTCATTTGAAATTAACATGTCATAACTGGACTTGGTAGAAAACTTATAATTTGTTTCATAGAGCTTATGGCCAGAGGAGTTAATTCAGCTGCCTAGTCAGAATTTCTGTACATGACAATCCATTACATTTCTGCCACTGCCCTGACACTGCGCACAGTAATACGCATTAGATTAACCCATTTGATCACTGGAGACCGAGTTACTGAGACGGAGAACAAAGGAGAGATCAAAGGGCCACTAATGCCCTTAAGTAGCCCCTTTGGGGTCAGGGAAGTGCCAAGGTGAGAATCCATCCGTTGATCTAGGCAGATGATTCATGTCTCAAGCTGCAGAGGAAGAGGATACACACCCAAAATTTCAGATAATTTGAACAGGGTGGCTGCAGGGGGGAAGAGAGTCTTCCACTTAAATCTGGCGATCTGTTCCGTCTTGTGCACGGGAGTAACCCATACAGCCTAAGCACATTCGAAACAATATTGTCTCTACTACCTTTGAACACTGACCTATATGTTTTAGCGCCTTGTTTTGAGGTAAGGCTTATCCCTGACGGTCCTTAAAAAAAAAAAGAAAAAAGGTGAAAAGGTCCCAAGACAACTCTTGGCCAACTCCCGCCTGACCCGTGCTGGCAGCAAGCCCGAAGCTGCGAAGCATGAGATGTGATTACGATTCCTTAATGCAGACTGAAAGTGTTATGGGCAAATGAAAGGCAGAACGACCCTTCCTGTTCTTTACAGGCAGTGAAATAAGGGGACATCAAAATAAAATAAATAAATAATCACAGAAGTCAAAAGACAGAAGACACCACCATGTCCATCCGTGCCACTTACGCCTACGCTATACCCGGTCCTCCTGTTTGTATCTCAAGACCTAGAATGGAGGGAAGCCCAAAAATGTGAGAAAATATGAATGTGCATTGCTCGAGTGCGCTATACACCCCTCTGCTGAGGTTCGGCTTACAACTCTGCTTTGTTTATAAACCAAAATTTCATAGATTGGACTCTTGGCACGCCCTGCAACACAGATTTTCATGATACTGCAGACAGACAGACCTGAAGATGAAACTACACTGCACGTTTGCCATTGCGCTTATTTGTTACTTTTTTTTCTTTGAGGTTAAAACCTGCTTGTTTTCAGACTAAGCAAGGCTTTTGGGGAAAGTCCACAGAAAACTTCTAGGCATGTTTGAGAGCACTATGCACGGAAAAATACAGAGATATAATACATAAAAATGCACGTCGATCTTTGTCCAGAATGAAGTCTAATACGATAGGGTTCTCTTTGATCGTACAATCTTTGTCACATTTGTATTACTTTGACAATTCTGAAAGTTTCCATTTCAAAATAATGACTTCACATGCAGTTCAGAATAGCCTTCCGTAATCTGTAGGAAATGCCTACCAAACCTTTAGTTTTACGGAGGCACAGAACAAAAAGTAATTTCTCTAAGGGTTCAGAACCGTTTCCCCCCCAAATCCAGCCTGCCCACAGCCAACAGGAACGCCTGAGGCCCGTCGCCCTTCTCCTGTGATCTCCCCCCTCTGCCAGCTTATCTTTGGGAAATGTCCACTTGCTCCTTGGATATATTCCAGGACGGGTGTGCGTGGCCAGAAGTCCTCTGTTGACTGTCGCTCGCTCCTGCCCTGTTGATTTAGCCTTCTGACCATGTATCTTTGCTCTGCTGCAGTTGGGTTTGTTTCTCCTGTTTATGCCTGCCCCATGTAATTACTTGGGCCTCCAGATCTGCGACCTCTTTAGTACTGAAAATCCTCGCGTCTACGCCTACGTGTGTCATAAATAATTCTACTGGGACACCGACCAGCACCAGATGGTGCACTGGGGAGCTGCAATATTTAAAGTCCTTCAAACTCCTTCTTAAACAGAGAACAGTTTCTCGCCATGCATTTTCTGGATCAGGAAAGGAGAAGACACACCATGCAAAGCTCCAGCTCAGCCTCTGCATATGCTCAAGAGAGGGGTGGACGTTCAGAAACAGCCTCTAAGCTCAGCGCTTTCTAGAGCTAACTCTGAGACACCCTACTCTGCATCCGGATTTTCACAGCTCATCTTTGCCGTAGCTTTAAATGCTATTCTAACACTAACACCGTACTAACCTACACGGCAGGATATACTGCATGCTCTGCCCATCCTACACTAATGCTCCATGTCCAGTTTTTAAAAGATCTGTTTGGCCCCAATGGTTTCTCAAACACTGACGATGCATTTGACTCGGGTTACTGTGGCCTTTTTGATCCAATGCTTTATATGTTTCCCAAGACTGCTTTTACTTGCCTGGGTAGTATCTATGTCGCATCTAAAGATACTTTTCTTGCAGCTGCAAGAGCCATTCGTCTCGCTGTTTCACTTTAGTGCAAGTTCCCCTTCCACAGGTTAGTGTCAGAGTTCCACTTTTTGGTACTCAGGCAACGAATTTTATTATGCTGCCGTCAATACAAAGTGGTTCAATTATTGCTCGCTTTTGAGTCAGTTCTGGCACGTTACTTAACACTAAGTCAAGAATATCTTTCTGTGTACTCTAGTACTAGCTGTTCCAAGAGGCAGAAACTGCTTCTTTGAACTCACTCTTATTGTGCTATCTGACCAGTTTATTCACAGGTAATTTAAGTCTCCATTATCATTTGGTTAGACTTTCCCACTTCTTTGATCTCTGTCAACATTATGCACTCAACATCCTTTTGTTGATCCAGGAGCTAGTAGTACAGAAGACTACTAATATATTTACTTTCTTATGGGTTGGGAGCGTAACCCTCTATAAGCAGTTAAGTAGGTGATTATAATTCGCCAATAGCACTCCGCATTGCAACATTGGAAACGCTCTCCAGCTCGAGGATGATCATGTTGGGTTCCTCGTGGCAATTTCAACCGTTCACTGTCATTGCTGCTACGAACACGCACCATGCTCCTTTTCTGAATATATCTACGTTTTATTTTCACCTTCTGACTTGTACACAACACCTAAAAAATGATGATTCAGGATCCTCCTCTAATTCTCACTCGTTCCACCCTAAATAGAAGACTGACTTTAAAAATATCGTTTTTTAAGTAACTTATTTCTTTGCGGGGAAAGGAAAGAGCATAATCCTTGATTTTGGGGTTCAGAGCCTTTAGGAAGCTCATTCTGTGTTCTCCGGGTTTTTTCCTGCAGTCGTTAAGTTAGAACAATGTGCTCAGTGGGTAAATGAAAGTTGACTTTCTCCTACAATCACCTAACTATGGAACTGCTAAGATTATACGGGAATGAAACAAAGTATTGTGAGACTTGCGATAAAATAATGCACATTGGGAAAACCGATTACATACTTTCGCCTACTAAATAAGACTACTGTTCCACTGTTCTAGGTATCTACACGTTTTTTCTACATTTAGGCATGTAAAGCGAATGGCGAGTGATGATTGCTTTGCCGTCTCTACAGTAAATACAGTGGTTTGAGTTTATCTATCTCTTTTTTAATATCATTGCTTGAGACTTTTCTTAAACTTTTAACATTATTTCCAAAATACTCGCCCCAGGACTGTAACAGTCCCAGCCACACCACACATACTGATGGCATCATCCTTTCCCTTGTGTACACGACTGGGGTTATATACACTCAAATAAAAAGATACTAATGCTCAGTTTTAACTATGTATGCTTGTACGTATGTTTTACTAAAAAAACAAAAAATAAATTAAGTGCTGAACTGTTTCTCAAATAAAAAGTTTTTCATTCCACAAGTAGATTTGCACGTGAACTCTGCTGTAATTCAATTTGGAAAAACCTTCGATCTCCTTCTCTCAAGTCTCTACAGTGGCGCTCTCCTTTTCTTCCCGCGATGTTCCTTATTTTCCTATCTATCTTCAAACCAACACCGTCAACTCTCTCCAGTATCAAGTGGAGACTGAGGCACGGGCAAGAAGGAAACCAAGATTTATTCCTCAAAAACCAGCAAAAATATCAAAAGCGGAGGCTGTAAAAATTGCATTGGCGATCCCATTAAAGGGAGTTGGCCTGCAAACAGCTATGGGCATTGCAGTTCGGAGGGTGCGTTGAACCCTCAGCTGCTCATGGATTGCCCGTCAGCAGGAAGACCCAAATATGTTCTCTCCAACCTACTTGTCTAAAAGGTTTGGTTCTTCCATCTTTAATACAGGGCCATTTTCTGACTTCCCTTGGACGTTTTGCAGAAGGAGTCCAGGCTACTGCAGTAAGCTCAACAGAGATCCAGACTTCCAGCCATTTGGAAACTGCAAACTAGTTCACAACACTACTTCTCCCGTGTTAAGCAACAGTCAGAGCATGTGCTATCCAAACAAGCTTGAGCTCTGCACAAGCTTGAAGTTGATTTCTGTAAGAAGTCTAAGGTGTTGGTTTTTTGACCTATAAAGTCTTAAGTGGCTCTGCCTACTTGAGAAATTCCTCTCCCTTTGCATCATACCGCACGGTGCGGAGTGCCAGCGGTAACGCTGCCCGGGTTAAACTGAAAGGGGCGGATGGCAGGCAGGTCCCGGGCAGCTGCCCGGCATCGACCCGTTCCCCCACCACTGGTCAGGGACCTGCAAAACTGAACATCCAGAGATTTCCCAAAAGAACCGGTCACAGGGACAAGGGATGCGAGGAGGAAATTGACAGCGGGGTTATGTTATTATAGGTAAAGAAGATATTTTTAAAGTTAGCTTCTAAGAACGTAACACACCATGGTGAAAGTCCATTTCTGTAGATGATCCTAGAGAATATGGCAGGGAGAAACGCAACCAAGAAAACAGTCCGGTAGAAGTACATTTGGTGAGGCTCCATCACTTACGTGCAGGATTTTCTGTATTAAATTATGAATGTATTTCTAAAAATATATTGACCAGAACACTATGAAGATAATTATAAGTTAAAGAGAACTTCACCTGAACACAGGGCTACCTCGGCACCACGTCTCCTTAAGCAATCTCATTACACCCCTGAGCCAAGAGAGCATTGCTTTGGAAACAGGACTGGGCCATCCGCTCTTCTTTTCCAAGCGAAGTTCTGCGGTTTGCGTTCTCCTGCGATGGGCAGGAGGGCTGACCGCACCTTACAGGGTCTGACACAACCAAGCAGAGCCATCCACAAACGGTGTAAAAACTAGACTTCTTAACTCACTAACTGCAAAGATAATCACGTTACGTGCCTAAATTACATATAAAGGACCAATTGTGCAGTTACGTGTGAACAGGCTGAAGTTTATTTGAAGAAGAGTTCCAACAACATCAAAGTTAAGCACGTGACCTGATGTTTTTGCAAGATTGGGATGTTGACAACCACATGTAAAATGAGATGTCCCAATAAAGCCTAATTCAGGCGTATTTAATATCCGACTATCTAAACGCGAACTAAAAATAGTTCCTCCTATTAATTTCTTACTTATTTTGTACCTTAACAGCTACGGCTCCATTCCCCATTTTGTTTTTCCAGAGGCAGGATCCCACCGCAGGATCAGGACCCAAACAATTTTAAATGGCGCTTTGTATTCCGAGTTTTGATATGTAGGGGCGGAATTAGAAACTACACCGTAAGACACACACGAGAGGTCACAGGTACACTTGACGGAGCTCTCCCAGAGCACGGTGCCTGGCACCGGGCAGACATCCTGCTGCAGAAGGCACAGCCTGACCCCCCCCATCCCAAACACCGCCACCCGAAACCAGACCTGGACGATTTTCCGCAGGGGATTCAGTGGGATACGCAATAGGAACGCTCACCTGCGCACACACAGCGGCGGAATCAAGGCCTAAAAACATATACAGTGCGGGTCAGTATCTGTGTACACAAACCCAACAGATTAGATTAGCGTTTCCCCAACCCTCTCCGTTTTGAGGATGATTTTTAAAGGCTGAAGTCCATTTGTAAATCTGACACTATTCCCGGCGTAGTATTCAAAACACCTCGTTTGTGCTGCCGCGGCGGCAGGCGATAGAAAAATCCCGCTTTGTCTGACCGCATTTGGTTAAAAACATCCCCACATCACACAACAGAGGTTATCATCTTCTCATTTCGAAAAGGGCCACGCTCTCTACTTTGTGCTCAGTTGCAACACCACTGTAGTTTTTGTGAGGAATAAATATTGACTTTCCTGGACATTGCCTCACGACCGAACAGGACCTTGAGTACATTTGTCTAAGATTTTTTTTTTAGCCCGGTAATATAATTTTATAGCATAGCTTTCGTTCGGAGTGGTTCAAAAGGCGTGGACAAACAGGCTTTATAAATGTCGCAAATTGCCCGTTTTCATTTTCAGACAGGTGACCGTGTTCTAAAGCTGGCTCAACTGTATTGCTTTTCTTACAAGACTGTCTGAAATTTATTACTTTAATTTAAATTTCCAAGCTGCAAATTTAATTAAGATTACAACATACCACGTTTGGGAAGTCAAGACTGGAAAAAGCCATGCAACAATTAAGATTTAATATTAATGCAGGCTATTTTGTCATTTTCTGTTTTCAAGAATAAAGCACACGACTGCCAAGCAAATTACCAACAGAAACGAGAGAGAACACGCCAGGTCTCAAGAAACTGAGCTCAGAACTTAGCATATGCAGGAGATCGGTCCATTCACCGAGGAGCTCAGCTCTGCCTCTCAGCAGCATCCGCACCTCACGGTGAGATGTTCGGATGCTCTCTCCTTAGCAAAGGTCAGAAACCAGCATTAATCTCACTTATAAAAATACACGGCGGTGACACCACAGGATCCACGGTATGGGTAAAATTCAACTTCCAGGTACAGGCAACGCACACGAGACCAACTAGCAGGGCCAGGCATTCTGGTGGGCGAAGTCTGGATGTGTATTTTAGCTGTAACAGAACCCCAGCTATCAGCAGAAACGTGCAGAAAACCGTATCGATTTCACCCCCAAAAAATAAAACTAACGTTTTCTGTCAGATTGTTTAGCGTCCCAACATGTGACTCGACACACTCAGCTTTATAATGTCAACTAAGATCAACCGACCACGTCCAAAATTCATCATCAATACAAGCACAGCTACAGATCGCGACCGAATGACGCATCGACCGTTCGCACGATCCCTTCTGGCTCAGAAGGGCGCGCGGGGCTGGGCACCAGGGGCACGAAGGAACAAACCACACAGGGTGGACGGCTCAGGTGAAAAGCGCCTCGCTGCTTCGGTTATAAACCTGCAGTCGGGAAATAAAACCGAATGCGTTGCGCTGGGAGCTGAAGCAGCACGGAGAGAAAAGGGGGGAAAGCATCGGAGCGGGAAGGTCAGGCAGATGGAGCGGGATAAAGTGAAGCTGCTCTTACCTGGAGCAGTTTTCCTTCGGCTGGAGTCACCTCAGCAACGTTTGCGAACTCCCCTTCCAGTATGATTGGCTCCACTTTCAGGGGGATCACCCGAATGATGGCTTTCTGCGCCGCCGACCTCTCCGACTCGACCGCCGCCACCAGCGCCAGCCCTGTATGGCCCAGTCCTGCCTGCAGGGTCGCCATGAGCAGCCAAGGCCAGAGGACAGCCAGCTGCAGCTGGGGGCCAGCACTCATGCTACCAGCTGCAGCAGCGGGCTCCGGCCACACATACCGCTCCGGAACGCGTCCTCACCCTGCGGCAGGCTCCAGCCGTCGGCAAAGCTCGTCGGGTTTCCGAGCGCGCGGTCCCAGCGACGGGGAGGCGGGAGAGAGAGAGGAGAGAGGGGCTCAGTCACCGCCAGCGCTGCTTACCGGACAACTCCTCCGGTTCTCGCCATCACCGTTTCTCTTCCTTGGTGCCACGTGCTCAAAGGCCGCTGGGAGCTCAAAGGCATATTTTAAACAAACAAACGCAAAAAAAAAAAAAAATATCCTAAATGACGAGTCCCTCCTCCAGCAGATAAATCCGGAAAGATCAGCGAAACAGGTTGCGAGCAAGAAATCAGTTCAGATATACAGGAACACCAGGGAGCACTCGGAACTCGTCAGTCCCACAGAGATGAGGCCCGGGGAGATCTCCCCATGGACGTGGTGTCCTCCTGTTTCCTGCCCGAGAGTTAGGAAGATCCACAGGTTCAAAACATCCATCTCAAATACCCTTGAGAGACACCTCACCTTCCTGCCAGCGTTTCCCACAACATAAGCACAAACCCTTCACCCGGAATGTTATCTGCGATTATCGGTAATCTTCTCAGAAATTATGCAGGAGGCGTTTCTTGAATTTACGGTGAAAAGAAAGTTTGCTTCCGTACCGTTCTCTTCCAAATCGAGTTGATCCCTTCCATCCTTCTCGTGCCAGAAGTGCTTCATTCAAGTTTAGAGATCAGCTTTACTTTTCTCCCGGCAATCCACGTTCAGAGTCTGACTCCGGGTGCAGTTCTCCAGGTTAATTAATAAAGCACGGAGCTTCTCTTCATAGTTTCAAGTTCCCAGGAAATAAAAAGGCCCCAAAACACTTTAAAGGCTTTCGATACCAAGCCAAACAGGTATCAGGCAAAAAGTTACAGCATATCTGGTTTCTCTCGCACTATTTCTGTGCGCGCCTGAGTTCCGGTATGACCACTTCCAAGCACACATTAAGAAGATCCCGACTAAAGGCCCCACAAAATAAAATATAAAGTTCCATGGTCTGCCCAAAGGTCACATGAAACGTATCCAGGAGTCTTCATAACTGGGAGAATTCAAACAGAGGGTATTTTCAATTAAAGCCAAAGTTACAGTGATCACACAGCTATGAAAAGAAAAAGTGATCTTAAAAAAAAAAAGAAAAAAGATACGCAAACCTGTTCGGCAGTGTGCCTGCTGGAGTCCGCGGGGGCCGGGACGGATGGAAACGCTGCTGGAAATCCCAGGCAGAAGTTACTTCCAGTGGCTTAAGNGGAGAAAAGAGTTTGTCTTTTTTTTTTTTAAAAAAAAAAAAAAAATTAAAAAAATGGTATTTATAATAAAAAAATACTTTAAAAAAAGGGAAAGCACTCTCTCTCGCAGACATGCGGCAGGCAGGTAGGTGCGAGTGGAGCTCCGCAGCCCGAGAGAGAACCCAGCGAGATCAAAGGGAGAAAATCACCGCAGACAGCGAGCTGCCGGGGCGGGCATGGCTGAAAGCGAGGTGTCCGCATGTAAGCTACGGACCGGCGAGAGAACCCCAAACCACTGCGGAAAAACTCCTTTAAAACCCCAAAGCCTCTCCCCCGGCTAACAGCAGCGCGGTTACCGGCTGTGAAGGGGGGGGAGCACCGAGGAAAAGAAACCGCGGACCGTGAGCAGGACCCGGCGGGGCTGCCGGACCGTCACCGGGGAGGCGAGCGGCTGCAGCGGGCGCAGGGGCTGCCGGCGGCCGGACAGCCCGGGCAGCTTCTGCGGAAAAGCCTTTTTTTTTTTT
>RSEF01000019.1:489105-519920 GCA_003993805.1 Himantopus leucocephalus | reverse complement strand
CCGAAAAGAAAAAAAAAAAAACAACCCACCTAAACCCACCCAGCGAACACCCCTCCGCCAACCCAAAGCCCGACTCCTCCCGGCGGAGCGGGCGGGCCGGGGCCGGCCGTGTCCTCCCCCCGGGCCGCCCGGCGCTCCCCTACCTGCTGCCACAAAGTGAGGGTGGAGCCGCCGCGGCCACCGCCCCCCCCGCGCCGCGCCGGGACCGCGGGCTCCCCCTCCCGCCCCGCCGCCCGCCTGCAGCGCGGCCCGGCCCGGGACGGGGGGGACGGGGATACACACACACACACACACACACACACACACACACACACGGAGCCGCGCACCGAGCGGCGGCCCCCGGCGGGCGGCCCCCCCCCTCCCCTCCCCGGGGGGCTCCGGGCGCGGCAGGCGCTGCCTTCCTTTGGCTGTGGCTAATTTGGATTCGGTAGCCCCTCTTTTCGAGCTGCTACCGCGGGGAGGTTTGAGGTCAGGCTGATGTCAGAGGTCTGGAATTCAGCTGTTATTCTGCTCTGACATCACTGCGAGGTGAATAACGCTCTAGGTCAGACCCATGACCTCAAAGTAAGGTTGTAACTGGAAATGGGCGCGCTGCAGCGGGACGGAGCGGTGCTTCACCGCGGCGCTCGGGAATTAACGCCGAAACAACGCACCCCGTGCATGGTCCCCCCGCCGTCCCGGGGGTCGCTCGCTGTCGCTCCCGTCCCGCTGCTCACCAAAAAGCGCATTCAGGACAGCAAACGGTTTTTTGTTACACGTGCATTAAACCCATCCCTGGAGTCACCCCACAGAAATTAATAAATTACACAAACGAAGAATTGGTCCACTTTTTTTTTAAACCTGTCCAAGTGGTAATGGTTATCTGTTGACAAAAGTGTCAGCAAGACCCACTGAAACATGAAGCATTTTTCCAACTCTGATACTCTATCATTTGTAATTTAAAACACAAAGAAATATAAACGCAACACCCATTTCAGTTAAGAAGTTTAATTTATTACAGATCACTGCAACCATGCTGCCTAAGCAGGGGTACAAAAGAACATCCGCGAGGTACACCAAATCCTACCCTGTTCCCATTAACAAGAATATAGTTAAAAACATCTCATTACAGAAGTTACTTATTATTATTTACTGACTGAACTACGTCCACGTTAAGGTGCTGAAAAGCTAGAAATTCAGTCTCGAGTTACCCGAGACCTGTGAGGCCGCCTGCGATATCAGACTGATTTCCCAAAGCAGCGAGTGCCCTTTCTCCTGTGCTCTCTCACAGCACGTCGGTGAGCTGGTAAAGGATAAATAGAGTTTACATGCATGTGGACTCTGAAAGTGCTGCACTGCAGGAGATCCAGCTCCATAACCTTTTAAAATTAGCATATTAAAAAATTTTAATACTAAGATTTCATCATTTGTCTTCCGAATCATAGAGCGTTAAGACACTAAGGCTCCCCTGACTTAAATCTCCAAAAGTACCCAATCTGGCGGTGGTGAAGAGGAGCAAGAAAGGCAAGCTAAGAAGTTCCCTTTGTATTTTATTTGAATTAAAGAGGTAGCAGCGCCAGTTTGAGAAGGCTGAACTCCTGTGATCTCCATCTCCTTACACCTCAAAACCAGGAAGGCCAGACCGCTGCGCTCAAACCCCGTTACCACTAATGACCCAAACTACCACGGGGCATACAGACCCTCCACTGTTCCTACATCACCCAGCGGTCTCCGGCCACGTCAGCCGGGCAGCACAAAACAAACCTCAGGTGACAACGCTGCAGCAACGTTATCAAACATCGTTTCCTTTTAACTACCCAAATACTCTCAGAGAAATGCTTTCCACAGGGTTTCATTTGAGGAGGAGGATTTGAACGTAAGCAGCCAGCAGTTCACTAGTCACAGCAACCGGAACTGCACTCCACGTACGTAATACACGATAAAGAATAACAGATCCGAGGCCAATCGGTATGGTAACACTCCCACTCGCTCTACCTAAAAGCATCCTCCGATTGCATTTGGCTAGTTTGGACTGCCGGTGAATAATTCAAGGTTTCACCTGGGTTCATCCTGAGCACGCCGCTCCGTGTTCCCTTAGCGCACCCTCACCACAGCTAGAAGCTACCCAGAGCTCTGGAGGGCATAACTGAGGTGGTCCCTGTAAATTCTCTCTGCTCCTTTCTTGCACGTTTTGCTCAGGGCTGGCTCTAATCAATTATAAAAGAAGTATGAATATGCATGAAGCAGTTAAATTTATGTTTTAAGTGCTTTTCCACACGTATTTCCCTAACAACACAAATACAGAATGTGCCCCCTTTATCCTTCCAACAGTATTTTAACATAAATACAAATGCTATTAAAAACTTAAGATCTACTACCAATACAAATACAATCATACTTTAAAAGTTAAAAATCTATTTTTAAGACCTATTTAAAACAAAGTACTAAAACACGAAATAACTTATCATTACAGATACCATTACAATCAAAAGAAAATTATAAAACCAGAAGAATTCCCCACTGATGTAAGAGATCAGCAGCTGTCCTGTGTAATGGATACCCACCAGAAAGGATACACTTGCTGCTGAAACAGAGCGTTGGTTTAGGAAGGAAGAGCATTTCCTGGTTAATCACTCAGAAAATTAGCTCATCTTTCCTATAGCTGCTCTCCTGAATTCCCTGACCCATTCAGACCTAGAATCTTGTGACTTTCCTACGCTTTTGTTTCATACACAATTCCCAGTAAAGAGCCACAGTACGACCGCAAGCAAATCCGGCGAGAGCCCCGCACACCATCTATGCTGGGTATACTGCGGCTTCCAACAATGTTAAATAAAAAGATTCCAAATACAGCATGAAAAACAATTTGCTTCCCAGTAAGGAAGTTCTGAGAGAGTTTTTAAGGCTTCCCGTTTACAAAAAGATCAGAATTTCCAGATCTAAAGAATACAAGCAGCTAAGTGACTACTTCATATGAAATACTCCTGACCACTACACATTTTATAACTTGACAGGTAGAAAACGTAATGGAAAAGGTGTAAAAAAATGGAACGACTAATACCCTACAAAGTTAAAATAAATAAAAAGAGGGGTTTTGGGTTGTTTTTCTTCTTTTAAACACAGTTGAAACGACGCAAAGTGCCTGTTGTGTGCGAAGCACTGCCGCTGGAGTCTGACAAGGGAACCCAGCTGGCAGCTGCTGCACATTTTCACATACTTGTCACCCACTTCTCACTCTCTTGTTTCTTCCTTCGGAAAGTACCCCCGCTTGCAGGCTATGTCTCCCAGCAGATGGAGATCTAGGAAGAAAAGGGAATACTGAGTAAATATCAGTCCTTGTATACGTTTCGCTTGGCAGCGTACAAAGCAATTGTACTTCTCGCAGGTACTATAAAATACGGCCCGAAAGGCAGACTGTAACTTGAGAATTTGAGGCCTACTGTTTAAAGAACAGGAATTACTCTGATTTTGCACAATTTTAAATATAAAATAACAAAACAACTTATAAGAAAAGTGCTCCCATTCTTCAAGATATATTATTTATATATGCGCTCACTACCATGGATACTGTTAATTACAATAAAGCCCCGGCAGGATCTACCGAAATGCCCATTCTGCTTGTGACATACACCTTCGCTTCACCATAAAAGGCCCAACTGCCCCCAAGTATGCCCCAGCTGGTGCCAAGATCCTCGAGAAAACTCGGGGCGTCACAGCCAGGAACAAACAAGAGACTCCTTTATTGAAAATTACCTTGATCCACAGCAAAATGGGGATACTTCCGATGTATAGCCGATCAAGAAAGTAAACAAGCGCGCTGATGAAGTCACAACAGCACTACCATGGCACATGTCACCCGTGTGAACTTTCATCTCTGAACAGACACATTCACATCTTAGGAAAAGTACGCCAGCCCTTGTTCCTTTTCTGTTCTACAAGGTTCCTGCCCAATAGGCACTAGTTCTGCACTTTCTGACATTCCCCTCCTGCCAAAGCACTGTTGGGAATAAATCTTGAAAATGCAGAGGGATGGAGAAATGTGGGGACTAGTCACAGCGCGACTCTGAATTACATAAAGTGAGGAGACAGCATCTAACATCCACTCATCCAACACAGCAGACTGCCAGGAGAGGTAATTTGAAAGTTCTTCACTGAATATATAACGTAGTAAAGGTAACGGCAACTGAGCTGGAGCAAGAAGCTGCAGCTCAAACTCCTGACAGCAACTTCACTTTGGGCTTCCGACAGGAGGTGTTGAATTGTTCGGGGCCAGGCCTGTCCCCACATTAACTCTCAACACCTCTGTAGGAGATCTCACTGTGACCTAGTAAGAACACTAATGAACTAAACAGAATTATTTTTGTCTGGAAGGTGTAGGCAATAGTTCAAGTGAACATACGGTAGCATGGGAGACGGTTCCTGAATGAAGATTTGCCCTCAGCAATTGCACCTATAAATCTATTTACCTTGCAGCGAATGAGGGGGAATGCACAGTGACACCACCGTAGTGGCACGGGAGTGGGTGGTAAATGTCTAGGGCACCTTGCAGCACGATAACGATGGATTCATATGAGTCAGTAGCACCTCAGTCTTACGTCTGCGATCTTGCAGCAAAAAAAATTAGAGGAAGTTGCCAGATTGTTTGAAGGACTAGACGACGTGCAAAAAATATATGGCCAGCCACTGAGGAAGAAAGCTTTTTCACTAATGTATCAATATCGGCTTAAATGCTTAAATCCAGAAGTAACAAATTCCACCCGCTCTACTCTTGAGATCCCTATTTCCAGATGGAAGGGCTGCAAACAAAAGTTTCTGCAATCAGAATCTGGTCCTTCTTATGTACTCTTTTAGAAGAGGAAGCACAAACCACAGGTATTAGGTCCAGTACAGCCATATTCACTAGTACAATGCAGAGGAGATGGGGAAGGATACATGAAGAATTTACAGAGTTCCTATCAATCATTTGTGAAGTCCAAAAGGACTCCTGTTGCAAGCGTGGATGCTGCCAACATAAGCAGACAGATTTCTTCCAAAAATCCCATTTTATAGATGAGCTCAACTAGAAAGTAGAGGAGAAAGAAGATGCATCATCAGTACCTTCAAATCTATGTCCTAAGAAAGAGCCTGCGGCTGAAAAAAGCAGTCCCTGGAAGGCGAGTTATCCCTCACACCTCAATGTGACAAACACGCCAGGAACTAGAGAGCCATACCCGCTGTCTCACATGAAAACGAGCAGGAAGGGAACAGAAGACACAGCCTACACTCACGCGCAATGATGTATCTTAGGGCTGAATGAAGTTCTGCACCGTGTTGCAGCCTCTGACTCCCAGGAGGACTCACAAATAGTTCTTCTCCTGCTGCTACCAAAGAAAACGGGGTCCCTCTGCCAAACTGGCTGGTACAAAGACAATTGGTGCATGAGGAGTAAAGACACAGTTAAAGCAAACACTGGCATTCAGAACGAAGAGGAGGGTTCTTCACCCACTGTGTAATTAACCTATGTTAATGACATTAACTTCCAAAAGCCACAAGTGGAAGCTAAATGTTTGCATGGCTTCAAAAAGTGACTAGAAAAATTAATTGAAGAAAAGTTTACTGAGGCCTTTTCTACTTAATAGTACAAAAATGCTGAAGATACTGTTGGAGACAGGACAATGGACTAGAGAGACCTTTCATCTTGACCCTGGTTGGCAGCATGTTCTTACAACTGGTAAACTCAAATTTAGCTGAGAAAGTTGGTTAAGTGTATTGTTTTTCATTTGAAGAAAAGAGAGAACCGATTTCAGTGATTTATGGTGCTGCAGAGATGGGATGGCAACTACGGAGGGAAATCCTGGGGCCTGCACTTCAGTAGGATAATGGCTGTCTCTCTTGCTACACAATAGCTGCAAAACGGCAAAGAAATCTGGTCTAGTTCTTCAAAGGAAAGTAGCACTTTCTCCACAAAGGGAGGGTTTGATTCCTTCGCTCATTTGTACAGATTATCCCCTTAGTTTGGGCCCAGAGCTGCTCCCAGTCACAGAAGTGACTTTTCCTTCCATCTTCATTGCAGTGGCGTGCAGTACCACGTTATGTTGGCTCTCACCGTGCGATATCTAGAACTTGGTGTCACCACGTAACAAAGAAAAGTAAATCATTTCAGCAGCCTGCTGAAATAGATGGAACAAAAGCCTTCTCTATAGCAGGATATGTATCAAAGTGCAGGCTCAGAATACTTGCAAATGAGTGCCCAACAGACAAGAGGAAGACGGACAGGACTCAATCACTTTCAGAGGATAAGTTGTGAAGAAACACCTGGAAATTTTCACAGTGCAGTATTTTAGCACAGAAAGATTAAGGAAGAAGTTGTCTCCCAAGACTCACAGAAGAAAGGAGGTACTGACAGACAAATGTGTAGTCAGAGCAACAGAAGTCAGCTTGTATTTAAACCTGTCTGCTTCAGGCTTACAGCTGAAATGCAGGAGACGGGCTCTGCCGGCTTCGAGGCTTGTATCCTGTGCCCAATTTATTTATTTGAGCCTGACCAGGTTTGGCTCAGGTGTGCTCTCTGTCTGTCTCTACCCTTTACGTGATACCGAGCCTAAAAGGTACAACAGTGGAAACTCAGACCTGGATGACTATCACATTTCCCAGAGAGTAGACTCTATGCTAATTGTCGCTAATTAGCATTAGCGTAACAGTGTTTCATCTCTGTGGAACAATCCCATGGAAATGCTTTCCAAAATGTTCCTGTACATAACTTTACAACTGGCATATTAAGCAAATGTTTTGCTGTAGATACAAAAGCTGAGAAGTTTGCTAATTATCCATGGTACCAGGAAGTAATTGAACAAGAACTCTCAATTCTGTGTTTTAACCAAAAGCCTGCCTTCTTTCGAGATGGCATCCAACCTTTTTTCTCAGCTTTCTGACAAAAAGACTTTATTCCTTACTTAAGTGTTTGAAACTGATGGGCGTTATGAGCTGAATTATTAACTAGCATCATTATCTGGAATCTAGAAACTACCCTTTGAAGTGAGCAACAGCTCTTCAAACTCTACAATCAGCTCTTTGATGAACAGCTGTGAGGGAAATAGCTTCTTGCGAGACTTGCAGGCTGCACCAACTTTTCCTCTCGAATGGATCCAAAGTGCTCTTTGTGTCCTCTCATATCTCCCTAATCTGGGGACGTTCAGGTTTTTCCTTTAGTTACTAGATTTGTGAACTGTTTGGCCTCAGACATTCTGCTGCTTGTTTTTCTCATGTATTTCAGCATACAGATCAGCAGACTGGTACAAAATTTAATTATTGATTTGAGACAAAAGGTTTGGACTTCTACACTAACTTCATCAGTTTGGTGGGTTTTTTCCCTGGTACTTCAATAGTTGCCTCATTACTCAGTGTTTCCTTCGTAGCACTGTCGTTTCCCTCCAGCAAACATATCTATGGGCTTCATCTCAATATTGTCACATCCAGGTTTCTGACACAACTCCCAAGACTTCAGGTTTTGTTTACTGATATAATTTATACCCTTTTGCACATAAGAGTAATTAGCGTAAGCATGTCTACAGAAGCATGTTGGTAAGTATAGCAAGAGGTTATACAAGTATAATATCTTAACTGAAGGCACAATGAAGTACTTACACTGCAGACAGTAACTAAATTATTCTAATCTCTCCTTTCTGTAATAGTTTCACAGTAGCTGTCTTGGTAAGCTCTTAAAGAAATGTAGAATCTCTTCTTACCAGGGGATTTGCTGTTGTGGGAACTGTGTCTTCTTTTCCTGCATCTAGGTTTTACAGATGAATCTGCCTCTTCTACAGATTTGTTCACAGGCTCAGTTCCTGAAGTGAATTGTCTCTCTTCTGTCTCTGACGTACTGGATACACATTCAACACTAGTATTCTCCTTTAAAAAAAAAAAGAAAGAAAACCAAAGATCACTCAATATTTCCTTGTAATCATTTTAAGGACTAATTAATAACAACTATTCTTCTCCACTCCCAAAGGACATCTAACAAGTGTCGAACACTGCCTGGATGGTTTACATAATAAGTGCTTTTAACTCAGAATTAAGATTGCCAAATTGAAACTCGAGCTCTTACAAAATATCATATTAAGCAAAACATGAAATCAGAAAACTAGAATATACAAAGTTAGGGTACATGTCCTCACAGTCTGAGCTTTGCCCTCGGTTATCAAACTAGCTAGAAGAAATAAGCTAGAAGAAATCCAGGTGCACTCATTGTTACCAACACGTGTATTAGTAATGACAGATCTAGTTCAAACAACTTGACAGAGCTGTGTGATGCAAAACTACACATGCGAGCCGCACATTTCTGGTTGGAAATCTCACCCCACCCCACCCAATTGTTAAGACATTAAATTATAACGTGTTGCTTGCTTTTTGGAGCCCTCTGCTGCTGCTCCATATGTATTTTGCAGGCACTCATTTACTGAACTGGTATATTTTCAGGATCATGTGGCAAAAATCTGTACGTTTAAAAAAAAAAAAAGCCAAACAACCAAGTTGTGTTTTTATTCCACAGAGGAAATAAAGGCCCAAAGTTAAGCACTTGGAGTTTACCTTTAGATAGAAAGATGTTCTCACTATCACCTGTTCTAGAATATTCATCTCTTCTGCAAATAACTTATCGATCAATATCCTAAAGATGAATGATTGTTCAGAGCCTGCAATGTTTCCTTCTATTAAGGAAAAAAAAGCTTTTGAAAACTGGTATGTGTGAGCTTACATAAGACAAGAGGTCATCACGCTTGGTAATAAGACTTCACTTCAAAAAAAGGTAAAAAAAAGAGGTAAAGAGTCTGTCGTTACTCAGTTTTAAATATATAAAAGGCAATGTGTATGCATATTAATAGAAATACATATACATTCTTTGACAAAGTTGTATAACAATATCCAAAAAGGCCTATGCAAATTCAGTAACTGAATACTCTAGGGAGAGCTAATTCCCCCCAACACGCCTCCTGCGCTTGCTAGATACCACTGCAGTATGTGTTCTTTGAAACGTGGTGTTTGTATGTATTGCAGCAGTATTATTACCAAAGCCATGTGAAAACCATTCGGCTAGCAATGCCTTTTGTCTAACATCTGAACCACAACGCCTTCCTAGGCATAAAAATAAAGAGAAGGAAGGAGGACTGAAGTTCACTACCTTCACCAGCTATAATCCAAATTTCATGAGCGATGATCTAAACCTCTCCATTCCTGGTGACATTTAAATAATAATAAGTTCTAGAAAAATGAGTAAGCAGCCTTAACCAACTAGTGAGAGAAGAGAAGATTTCTCAGGTAAGCATCCTAATTTGGATACTCCACAGGACAACTGTTCTAGAAANAAAAAAAAAAAAAAAAAAAAGGAAAAATAGATATATTATGAACCGAAGAGCAGTATCAGACAGGGGATGTAGAAATCAAACTGCATTGTTTAATAAACAAAATACAAATGCATATGGAGATAACCATTATTAAAAAGTCTAGACTCTCTGACTAGCAGTTCTTCTACAAAGGGCCTGGGGATGCTGCAGTGCCCAGGAAGGCTAACGACACCTTGGGCTGCACTGGGATGAGCGTGGCCAGCAAATCCAGGGAATTTCATTGCCCCCTCGCTGCTGAACCTGTACTGGCAACGCTGTGTCCAATTTTAAGCCTTACAGTTGCATGTCTGGAAACTGAAGAGAGATGATCCTGCACAGTACACCCTTCAGATTCCTTTTTATCGCCATGTTTATAGGATCTTACACACCAACTCTTTAGTAATCTAATATAAAAAAGGCAATAATAAGATTTTCATCCTAATAGCGTCAGCCTAGCCCATACAACTCTGGTTCCCAAGTTATCTCTTTTTTTTTATTGTTTGTTTTTATAAGTGAACATGCTTCTGACCATGGATTTACCACATCTGTGGACAGACTCTTCAATCAGACCCAGTACTCCTGCAATTTCAGAGTCCCAAATGTTGTTTGGCGGAGAATCAAACAAAGGTACCAAAACTGATGGATGTGACAGTTTTGCCTTTTCCCTTCAATTACTGAAAAATGCTAAATCTGCTGCATCTCATGGGTTACATGACTTATAAGACAGTGACTGGACCATACCTATACCCTGCTGGAACCACAATGAGAGGCTAAGGTACTAAAATTAACAACTCCCATGAATGGCGTTTGCTGGATGAACCTTCCCCAAAGAAAGCAAGAGTTTCAACCTTCAGAGAGGTATACTGCCAAGGAGACTGAATAAAATAGGAGGCAAATTCCTCTTGATCAAGCATTACAGAAATGCTGTATTTCCACTTTAAGAATAAAATATTTCTTATGAGTAGGAGGGGAATAAAATATGCCTGTTTAAGGCCAAAACCTGTAAAAGCCTAGGACAGGAATTCAGTGAGGCTAAAAGGACCACACTGGATCTGAACTATTGAATGCACTAACTCTTTTCCTGTAAAGAATTGCTCTTTAATTAGTTATCTTTTAGGAAATCAGGACAGCAGAGTAAAGCAGGTTTCTACTAAACTCTTAGTTTTACGAGGAGGGCAGTTCAAGGCTCTCAGGCTGTCACAAGAGCAGGTAAATGCGAGCAAATACTGTGAAAGAAATAGAGAAGAAAACAGCAAACATCTTTGTGCCACTGTAGAAATGGATAGTTCTNGTTATCTTTTAGGAAATCAGGAGAGCAGAGTAAAGCAGGTTTCTACTAAACTCTTAGTTTTACGAGGAGGGCAGTTCAAGGCTCTCAGGCTGTCACAAGAGCAGGTAAATGCGAGCAAATACTGTGAAAGAAATAGAGAAGAAAACAGCAAACATCTTTGTGCCACTGTAGAAATGGATAGTTCTCCCACAACTTCAATGCTCTCTTCATTTCAAAAAAGGGTGCAGTAGAAACGACAGAAGTTGAGAACACCCCCAGAGGTAACCAGAGGTGCGCAGCAGCTGCCACACAGAGCAAACTCCAGCAGGACTGTACGGCTGGGGGAAATGACTAGCGAGGAGGCAGTGATAGGAGATCTGTAAAATCACAAGTGACGTGCAGTAACGGGCCAGGGATGACAGCTGAATGTCTCTTCTGAGACAGAAATCAGGAAGCATCACATGAAGCTAGTAACAACCATGCTCGGAAGGAACAAAAGGAAGCTTTCTGTGCAGTAGATCCTGAGCAAAGCATCTGTTTGGTCAAAGGATACTGTACGCTAAAGCTGACATTGTTTCAAGGGCTGACTTCAGGCCACAGAAGAGAAACCTAAGATTAAGTATACAGTATCATTCCAAGTCCTCAAGTGGAAAGTGTAAGGAGGAATGCCCTGTTCTATTTGCATGCCTTGTTCTTGCTCTTCCCTATGTATCACATTACAGCTATTGTCCTGAGACACTGGGCAAGACGGACCTTTGGTCTGACCCAGCAGAGCTGTTCTGATGTTCTTGTATTAAGCCTGGAGAAATTTGCTCCTTCTGGGCTGCTACACAGAGGAATAAAACTCTCTTCCGTGCACGGCCACTATTCTGTCGTGAGCTTGCTCTGAGTGACACCGCACTGACAGGGATAAGGAAGACAGTGAACTGTGTGGGAGCCTGATGGGAGTACAAGCACAGAAGCCGCCTCTGGAGAGTTCTGCACCCACCATGAGCCCTGGCTCCGGAAACACCACTAGACAAGAGGCAGCTGGGGGGTTAAGTTAACCCTGCCTCGCTTGAGTTTGGGAGGCGGAAACTAGTAAGGGAAAGAGTATTTCTAACAAAAAGAGGGAATCTGTCAAACAAAAGGCCTAATAGTCCCTAAATTCCTCTGCAACACACAATAAGCCCCAGTTAACCAGTTGACACGTAGACAAACTGACCAGAACCAACATCGGGATTCTCATCAATTACACAGGTAATTAATGGGGCCTCAAAACCAGAACACCTCCCCCCACCAAACAACTCCGTGGTTCACACACTTAATCCCTCAGTTCTTAGCAAGGGAGTTCGGACCACAAACTCCAAAGGCCTTCAACAATGGACAAACATAGTGCTAAAAATGCACTTCAAAAGTTGTCAAAACTGACAATGTTTAAAGTGCGGTCAACACTTAAGATAACGAGTGGACACTCGTTAAGGAGCACTGCCAACTCTGGAGGCACCAGCACAAGGCCTGCCCTTCCCTGCACAGTACTGAGCAGAACAGTCTAGTCTAGGCTTGAGCTTTACAGAAACTTGATCAGAATATACTTCTCGTTCTATAAAGACACCCAAGAGGAAGATGACTAAGAACAATCAAGTTTGCACCAGCTATAAACTTTACTGAAGGCATCAAGGTACTGATAGCACAATAAAACAGTAGCTTCAACACATACACAAAAATGAAATTGGAGTGCCTCCATGCAAGGTAGGTCGCATGCAGCAGAAACAGATGCAGTCAATCTCTTGCTTTTACTTTGTTTTCAAAACAGAAAAAGCAGAGCATGCATTTGCTGCCTTAACAGAGTAACATCTAGGATGCCCCTCACTGCACAAGACTCACAATTTTGTGTACAGGGAAGACCAGGCACAGGTAAACCAAAGTACAATTACCACTTGTCGGACACCACAAAGTATAAACAAATGAAGATGCTTTCTACCAGTCAAATGTCAGTAAATTATACTTTCCACAGAAGACAGAAACTTAGTAACTGTTTCTCACAAACAATTTAACCATTCATCTAAATTTTAAACAAAAATCTTTGCCTTCAGTGGTAATTCTCAAAATACTCTTTTTTATTTAAGATTAAAGATAGTATGTTATAACCTAAAAAAGCTCCCACTTCATCACCACAAATACACCTGCACTATGTATTTTTCCTATGTAAATGAGCACCCTAACTTGGCCAACACAGGCTAACACATCTCGTGCTCATTAACGTGGGATACATCTTCATTCTTTTTTAAATCTTGCTTTACCAAGCAAACCCTTCACCGCCCATTAAAAGCTTAATTAAAGAAGCCTTTAGTTCTTAAGCAGGCAAGAATATTAAAAAGTCCAGGCCCTAGCATTACTATCCAATATAGTTATCTCAAAAAAGATGTTGGTTTATCTCCCTTTACCCCTTACCTGCTCTGGACTGAATGGTCCTTCCTGAACAAGCATTACGGAGGATTGAGCTGGGCAGTGATCTGGTTGCTCTCTCAGATTTTCACATGCTTCCTGTGTGGTCACAAATTCTTGTACTATTCCAGCAGCAGCATTTTCTACAGACGCAGTGGCATGGGTAGCACAAAGAAATTCAGAAGGCTGTGATGGAGAATATGTTACTGCTTGATCTGCTCCCATCAGAAATGACGTGTCTGAAGCTACAGGACTAAGAGATTCCAGTTGGCTTTCCCCAGTTGAAGAAGGTGTGTCGCTGTTCTCAATATTAACCAGCAGTGGTTGACCTCTGTTAGACTGAGGGGTTGAACACGGGCTCTCCACAGGTTCCACTTTCACCATTTCAGCTTTGGGTGCTGAACACATCTCATCAGCAACCTGAAACAGAGCTTCAAGATTTTCATCCGTCTTCTTGTTTTCATCAGTATCACCAGGCCAGTTAGAGGGCAGAAATTCAGGTGCGTAAGGTGAATGCATTGGAGGACTCTGGAAGAAACAAAATACAATGAACTTTTGTATCAAAAAATTACAGTGACATGATGCATAGTAGTTCTGTAAGGCTTCGGAAATGAACCTGAGCAATCAACTGACGTGTTCGTTTATCCAAAAGCTTGAAAGATCGTCTGTTACTTTCAGTTAAAAGAACAGGTTTAATTAAGGAAAAAAGGCAACTACTTTGTCTTATTTTTTATTAACCACCTTGCTCTTGGCACGCTTGCTTTCTTCTATTCACTGTCTATCCTGGAGAGGAAGGAAGGTTACTTACCAGTAGCTGTGTACTCCTCCAGGTGCATTGTCTGCGTACCCTTTGCTTTGCAGGTAGAAGTATACCCAAGCACTCAAACCAGGGATTTCTAGTCTTAGTAGGACCTGTTGGGTACATTAGAACCACCCCCTTCACGCCACATATGTGATAGAAAATGACAGAGCAAATCTACCTGCCTTCAGTTCTTCTAAAACTCAAGCATTCCTGTTGTGTAGAGAAACAGCACAAACCACAAGATTTTTAAGCAAGAGAAAAAGGTACGTATGTAAATGTGCATATGGACAACACAAGTTGAGGACCTCAGTTACTTACCAATATCATCTTTTTCCTCTTCAAATGATTGTCCATATACACATCTACAGAAGGGGTGATTGCCAGGGATGCTCCAGTCCCAAAATGAAGGGGAGTTCAGATACCTATGATAACAAATACTGTAGAACTGCCCTGTCTGTCACAGCCTCACGTCTGGACACTCCTGTCACGACACAGTGGCCCACAAATGCATGACTCAAAGTCTACGTAAACCTGTATAAAAGCCCTATAGATCTTCAGGTCAGAAACACTTCCTGGAGAACCTGTAGAGGCTGCCTTCACCATCCCAGGGCAGGTCTGGACACTACTGAAGTATTTCACTGTAATGATGTCACAAGAGGACAGGAGACTGTCAGCAATCCAATGCTATTTTTTTAGTAGAATTCATATAAATCAAAGAATCAAAGATGACAAAGAAGAGTTTTCCAAAAGCAGCAAGTCCTACGCAAGTGAAATGATAAATCACATTTTAACGGCCAGTGTCTGTACTGCTATTTCTTCTGGAGATGACTCAGAGTTAAAGGACACTGGAAGGGTAATTTCTTCTGACAAATACGAGTCATATAATGATCCTGGACTGAAACTCAGGGATATTTAAAATACAATCTTATTTTGGAAGAGATCTAGTATGAAGGATTAGTCCTTAGTGGCTGATTATCCCCAGACCTTCTAGCTGAGGTAATGGTTAATAAAAAGCTACTTCCAAAGATGAATAAATTAGAGAACAGGAAGCCACAGGATAACCTGCAAGGAAAGCCATCTCAGATCAAATGCCAGTGAAGGATTTGGTCTCTCAGCAGCACGAACATCAGGAGTCCCTGAAGGAAATACCACAAAGAGGTGAGATCCCTTCCTCTGCGTGTATGAAGCCAAGTCCTGCTGTGGATTCATGTAGATGTGCCAGTCTGCAGGTAGCCATAAACTTTGAAGGGGGCAGGGGGAAGGAGGGGAAGATAAAACCTGGAATTTGAGAAATTTAGGTTAAGTTAAGCAAAGTCTTGTCATTAAAGGCAAGACACCTTTATATTTTTATGATATAGACTTAAACGCGGTTCCTTTAGTATTTTTTTCAGTTGTATTTTTTTAAATATTAACAAGGTGTTTCACTTTCGTTGCATTGCTTGTTTATTGTGTTAAGTAGCCAGGATTTTAAGTAAGGTCTGGGTTACCCAGTCACCTGTCCAGGGATGAGATCCTCCCTGCCAAAAACAAACCAACCAACAAACCCACACTGCAACTTCTTCTGCCTCTTCTTAGGGGACCTCAGCTGGAAGCTGTTGTAACACAAATCATCTTCTTGGATGCACTATAGGGTCTCGTATGCATTTCCAACAGGAGAAAGTCCACAGACAAAGATACAATTTAAATCTTTTCAGCTTATCTAGAGAAGATATGAGAGACAAAGATGGGAAGGAGGCAGCAATGAAATAATGAAAAATGAGAAGTCAGGAGTCAAAAGACTAATAGTTTGCTGGTCATTTGAGCTCAAGAGGAAAAATGGTCTAATTTAGCAAAAGCGGTGAAAGGGAAGATGGGCATTTCACTTATAAGATTAGCACAGTGCACACAGGATGTAAAGCACAACCACACCTTTTCAGGGACCACTAGGACTAAAACAATCTGGCTTGAGCGCTTGGGCAATCATTCAGAAGTAATTCAGATTCAATTTCATTTTGAAATAAGAGGGCTGATTATCATTCTCATTACAAATAAAAGCAAACTACTTAGGACTACTTTTAAGGTCAGGAAAGTTTTTCTTCTTCTTTTTTCTCCCACATTTCTTTCTTCCATTTCTAGTTACCTCTTGCTTCAGTTCCACAAGGAAATACTGACAGCTGAACAACAATGCTAATAGCAACAATCAACAAGCAGGGCTGCTAGTTACAAAAAAAAAAAAAGGAAAAAAGAAAAAACACTAAAATCCAATATGTAGCCTTGGTTCACACCTATGATAAAGCAGCAAGGAAATACTGCACTAATGGTTGAGAGTTGCCAGAACTGCTGTTGCAGAAGGTAGCAGGAGTTTTCTCACAAGACTCATTCCTGTCCAAGGACACCGATCCATCACACTGATCCGCACCCCATATCTGGAGCCCACAAATGGAAAAGAGTATGAGGCTGTACCTGAGCTCCCAGTTTTGTAACCAATTGTGATGAGAGTGTAATGCAAATACCGGAAACCTTGATTTCAGAAACCTGACAAGAGATATACCCTAATCAGCCACTATGTCTGGGTATAACCCTCTACACCCCCTTGCCGTTCCATGCGGTAATTCTCTGTAGCTTTTTCTGGAGAGCAAACCGCAGGCAGACAGACATTTACCTACTGGCCTTGTCTGCCCATGTCCCACTCAGGGTCACCTAACAGTTTCAGCAGTGTGTACTGTGCAAGCCCAGCAGCTGGGCTCCGAATCCCAAGAAACTACTGGTCCGAATCTCTCCTGAACGTAAAGAGATGCTCTCTGCAAGACTTAGGAAGGACTGGCACAAGGTTTAGGCTTTCTTGTCCAACAGTGCCTGTTTTTCCTTCTGAGACCACAAAGCGCTGTCTGGATCCAATAGAAACAGGGCTGATAACGAGCTTGCTGACTGCCAGCGTGCTGATATGGCTCACCGTCTTCTGGACTGGTCCAGCAGTTTTTTAACAGACTTTGCCAGTAGTATCTGGTAGGCCACAGCGTGACCAAACAGCCTAAAACGCCTTGCAAACCACCCTCCACCAGCATTGCACTGACCTGCTGCAGCTGGTGGAAGATACTGAGTGGAACGACGCAATGCAGAAGTTCTATTTTTTGTGAAGAACAATAAAAACGTTCAGTCAGCCAGGGCTGATTAATTTTACTGCTTTTGAGGATTTGTGCAAGTGGTTACTGATGATCAATACACGAGCAGGGCAGGACAATCAATACTGTAGCTGGCTGCATTCCTCAGTAGAAGTCTGGGGAAGCATCTACCCCAGAGCACACGAAAGGTAAAGTGATTATTCCCCACAGCTCAGTGAGAACCACAGGTAACCCGCTGTCTTCTGTGCTGCCTGCACAGCCCCTGTCACCATGTTCCAGGAGAAGTGATCAATGCTACGCTAAGTCCTGTCGATCGATTCTGTATGATATTTGTGCTATCCTGCTGCAAGACAGACAGTTACTGACCTGGTAGAACTGATTTATGCCACTACCTGCCTTTGGGCTGCTCACCCAGAGGATTACCTTCCAGCAATCCCTGCCCAGATGCACCAGGAGTTTTTGACTGGGAGTTCCCTGGTTAGAGCTGTATTGCCAAAGCATGAAAAGCATGCCAAAGCAAGTGGCCTCAATCTCTTTTGACTCCACATACTGCCCATGGACTTGCTTCTCCAAACAACTGATTTTTGCTAGACCCTTTGGACAGCATATTTATATTATCTTTCACAACAACTCCCTTGGAATAATTTGCTATCCCAAACATTGACCTCAGCCTTCTGAGATAAGAAGTAAGTTGATTGTGGCTGCCCATCAGTCAGATGGATCCTCATGTCCTGGCTGACAAAGAAGCTTCCAGAACTCTCGTGACGAAAGCGAGAGGACAAAGATGCACTGTGTGAAAAATAAATACTAGAGTATCAATGATTGGCCAATGGCCATTTATATCCTCACACCAACATGTTATCCTGGCCATAACCTGGCCATCTTGGATAAGCTTATATTTTAAAAAATCATGAATAAAAGACAAAGGTTGATATTTGCAAGACTGGATGATCAAGCTTGGGTAGGTCAACCCTTTTTCAACACACATAAGCATAACTTGCTTTGCTTGTCCTCTGTGAGGGGAAAAAAAAAAAGTATATGCATTATGCTGTAATACAAAAAGAAGCCCTTGCATTTTTACTTCAGATCTTTTGATATTTGATAAGGCAGGCCTGCCAAATAAGGTGCAGTTTCCACCAGAACTTTATACAGCATTTACAGTAAGTACTGTAGTTATCTTTAATAAGACATCTCTGAGGTGAGGCCAATTCCAGAAGTCATCTTAGTTTTTCCCATTCATCAAATGAAACTCAGGACTGCAGAAAGATGTCTGGGACACAACAGTGGAGCTGTTTCCCAGTATTTTCATAGTATTAAAGAATCTCTTTTTGTCCAGGAAAGGATATTCTTCAAAGATAAACGTAGACTCGTTAACTAAAATGAATTCTGGTGAAGTCAAGCAAAAAAATTATACAGAAAAAAACACTCCACTGATGAGGACACCCACTATGCTGCTACCCTGAAACCTAACTTGAATTACAAAACTACTCGTTTAATCTTCAGTGGTTCTTTGAAATAGATATTTGTAAACCACATTACTTTCACTTTCTCAAGCAGATCGATTTTCAAACTTGTATCCTTCACTCCAGAAGTCCATAAACCTGCAGTTCATTCATAAAGCCTCCTCCACTTTCCCCTGACTGCAGTATGCTACGCTCACCTGGAAAAAGCTGCAGTAGGTGTACGTCGAAGCTGCAGGACTAGCACAGCCAGTCAGAGGATCTGTGTGGGCAGGTGGTGAACAACACGGCAGTGCAGCTGCAAGAGTTCAAACACAGTTATCAGACTTCCAGAATTTGTGTTTGGTATGCAGGGTTTTATTGCTTACTTTGATTAAACATTTCAATAATCACACAGTAAACTAAATTCCAGAAATGTATTAGTACCTCCCAAGTGATTTTAAGACTGATTTCGTCATCTTAAAAAATATTTATTCTAATATATGTGTACATATATTTAAAATATATATTGTAAATTTGATATACATACACATAGAAACTTCATAATCACAGTCTTTTGTATCTTAATATCACTTTTTTGATTTGGCTGCTTGACTTTCTCATCACAACATACCACAGAAAGTGGATTCACATAGGAAGACTCTAGACATTCATACACACACACGCACACACTCTGAAATCAAACAGTGATTTTATTCTAAAAAGCAACTTTGTAGATGAGGCAGTATTCTGCAGGTATTATTTTTTGGTGACACGCTGAGACAATTTAAAGGTAAAGGCATTATTTGCAGGATATGTAATCTTTAAAACCTGCAATCATTCTGAGAGAGAGAGAGAAATCCTTGATGAAATCAAACTTAGTCCAATGTTCATAGTAAGTAAATGTAATAAGTATAACTTGAGATGGCAAACAGACCAGATCAATTTATTTGCAATGCTTGACACTTACATGGGATTTCATGAGATAGTTGCTATGATAACCAATCTGTTTTTTTAATATCTATACCTATTGCCCTTTTTAATATGATGTTGCTGATTTTTTGTGCAGTTTGGAGCAACATATATGGGTGCTAAACAACACAGAAAGAGCTAGCGGACATCCTTCTAAAGAAGCATGAGATACGTGTGTGATTCGTGTTGCTTCAAAAGCCAATTCTGAGCAATTTTATGATGAAATCAGGACATCTTTCAGAAGAACATTCTATGACGTACAAACATACTAAAATTCTGGATGTTGCCAAAAGTGTAAATGATATCTGGGTTTCACTCACTGGAAACGCCAAAGTAGGTTTACAAACCCAAGAAAACCACCAAAGAAAACTTTTGAAGGGTTATTGTAAAAACAAGGCAGGAGAGCAATGACAAAAGAGAAATTTCTTGTAACTTGCTAGAGTGATTCTAAGGAAAAACAAACACATATTACAAAGAACCTCTTTTCTAGAAAAGAAAAGGAAGGACCTGAAGAGACAAAGTGCTTGTGTAAGTGTAAAACACTAAGTCCAGATCATATGCTATAAAAAGCTACAAGTAAAATACAGATGACAGTGTTCTTACAGTTAGTAGAGCTTACAGCAAAAGCAACTCATTAATCAAACTAATTGTTATGTTTGTAAATCAAAGTGAGGAGAACAAAAATAACTGTGTAGTAGACTAGACTGATGACTGAATGGTTCTGAAATACAGAATGTTGCACAAAAAGAATGTTTTGCACTCACAAGAACTTTTTTTTTTGGCCAGCTCATAGGCTATGGCAGTTACTGACCTAACAGCAAGAACAACTACGTCTGTGTAAGTATCACGGGAGATGCGCATGTAGTCGTAATGGTAGTCAGTTGAGAAACCAATCTGCCATAAGATGGAAACCAATAAGTGCCACTCATCACCCATAGTCACAAAAGGAGAGCCACCATATATCCAAACAACTTTTTAAATAACACTGAAGAAAGCATTTAGTGATGGGCAGTGTTACCAAAGGCGAAGGTGTCGATTCATTTGTAATATTTCAAGTCTTCAAATTGAATCAAGATTCAACAAACATACCTGCTTCACTCACACGCTTTTGTCCTACACTGTTAATTGGAGAGAAGAAATTTCTAAGCTCTTTTGTCTAAGATCTAGTTAATCTAGTCATACCCAGAAGAAATTACCAGCTAAAGCACATTCTGTCACCGGCTGTAATGAAATAACTGACAGTGAACACAGATCTCATTTGAATACTAAGAAGACAGGGATGAATGGCATCTTACGGAATAAATGAATATTTACTGAATAAATTAAGAGAAAGATACTGCCCCTTCCATCAAACAAGATGGATCAGCCTCAAAATAGATTTGGCTTCTGCCAAAAAAGAGACGTACTTCTGCCCATACGAGCTATGGATGGAAAATTTCCCACACTCTTCAGGACACAGTATGCGGAATGCAAACACTGATTTATGAAAATGGAATTGCTGTCAGCGGGGCTATAACCAACCCAGCAACGGACCCCTGAGGACAAGTGGGGATCAATGAAGAGCACAGTTCATAGAACAAGGAAAGGACAGAACATTCTGCATCACAAATGTTCTTGCACAGAAGTCAAATGATCATATTTCAAACATACTGAAAATATCTTTGGATACTCAAAGAGGCTGGAAAGAAATCAGGCAACGGAATCAATACTTTTAGAGGAAGTTATTTAGAAATATGTTAACAAAAATTTTATAAGCAAATACAAGTTATAAATCTGACAGCTGAATAAGAAAAATTAGAAGGAAATACAATGGAACAGAGGATTAGTTGACACAGGATAATATATAATGGGGAGGAGTCAACAAGACTTCTTTTCCTTAAAGAGAAGTCACCCTTCATTGCCCTCTTGACAGACCTCCCATAGGTAAAAAAACATGGATAACTGTGATCTTGCTGATATGATATTTAGATTTCCAAAAAGCTTTTAACAAAGTCATCATTGGAACGTGTTATGAAAACTGAGCAACAACAGCGCGAGAGGGAAGGCTGTACATTTAAATAACCTATCTTAATGATACAACTCAGAAGACAGGAATAAATAGGCAGTTTTCACAGGTGAGTGAGGTCACCAGTGGAGGTCCCCACGGACCTGAACTGGAACTCATGCTACTCATCATTTTAATAAAATACTTTAAAAATTGAGTGAGTGAGCAGTGAGGTGATGCTTGGTGATAATACCAGGGTATTCCTGTCAGAAAAGAGCAGTCAGCCGTGAAGATGTGAAAAAAAACCCTTTATCAGTTTCCCAAAGCCACCACCCACCAGATAAAGCTCTGCACTTAGGAAAAATAAACTGATTTCACAGAAACAATGCTGGGCTTTTAGTTGTCGATCAATAATCAGGAACTAGAACTTGGTATTATAGTTGATAGTTTCAGGAAGACAGCAGCTTGACACTCAGCAGCTGTCAAAAAGACCTCCAAAGTCACAAAAGAATCAATCAGATTGTTAGGAAATATTACAAAAGGGGACGGAGAATGAAACAGTAACATTATTATTCCACTGTATAAATCCACTATTCACACTTTGACCACTGTGTATATTTTGGGACTCCACATCTCAATAAGAAAATGACAGAACTGGAAAAGGTCCCAGGGAAGGCAACACAGATGATGTACAGAACACTTTCTGAAGGAACAGCTAAGTGGGCCAGGACTCTCCAATCTAGAGAAAATGCAACTGAAGGAACTACAACAGAAGTATTTAAAATCATGAACGGTGCAGTGAGAGAGATATTGATATAGACATATTCACACAAAAACCAAATGGAGATTTAATGCATATGTAGTAGGGGCAAAAGAGACAAGAAAAGGCGGCTCATTGCACAAAATGCAACAAAGCTGTGAAATGAAGGTCTTGTCACAGATGTTGTATGTGCCACAAGTCTACGTTGGTTGCAAGAAACAGACGCGTTCATGGAAGTTAAATCCACTGAGGGCTATTAAATACCACTTGTGTTACGATTTATTAATTCCCTGAGCCCACAGGGATCAGTCCGTGCTTGCTCTACTCCTGCACTCCTCCTCAGCCATTACTGTCAGAGGAAATGATGAGCTATATGAACACTTGGTCTGACCAAGGCTAGTATTCTTGTCTCCAAAGCAGAGAACTATTCATTAGAGAATTAATGAGGCATTCACTAAATCCTGTTTTCTCACCACTGGCAAAATTAGATGAATTGTATAAAAATAAACAAGCAAAACTTAGTTGGAGGGATGACATCACATTAACATCACAGTCTTATGCATAACTCCCTCCTCATGAGACAATATTATTTTGTGGGCTCTCAATGTTTCAATAGAGAAGGACAAATCAATCCTAATCTTTGCTGAAGACATGAAGGCTATACGTCTACCAGGAAATTAAATGCATCCAGACCCATTCTCTGGCAAAGAGTACGTTAATACTATTAAAATCTCTTACCCTTCCAAGTCAAAACAGCCACATCCAAGCAGCCTCTTGGGAATGGTGCCAAGCCCATGGCCAACCACTGACCTAAGCACAGAACTTTTGGGGGAGAGTGCTAACTAGGCTAACGATCTAATGAGAGAGCTGATCAAGACACCCAAGCACCTTTCCTGGCAAAGTCAAATACAGTAGTGTAGACACAGACAGATAGGCTTGAGCTCAGCCATGGTTCTAGCAAAGACACATCTTGCCAAATATACCTGGAAGTTAGGACCTAAATGGAAATCAAATCTAAGAACACCAAAAAAGCCCCATGTCACAGTTCGATGTGTACACATTTGTACTGCATGCTTTTTACAGGTTCCAATGCTACACGCAAACTCAGGAAAGCTGAAAGCCCAAAAATAAATGCGAACCCAATATGATCAGCAGCAGATCTTTTCCAAGCTTGAACAGCCACCATAATTTCTCCAAAGATCTGCTGGAAATTGAAGGAATGCATGTACCATCTCTATGCATTCAAGACAGCAACAGATGTTAATAAGTGTTATTATCAGCTCAGCTGGCCAAAGGGGATGAGACTGACACTCTCCAGCATCTTCCATTCCACTCGAGCACACGCTACATGGGAAATACCAAGGAAGAACCTTAAGACTATGCTTTCAGTGTCACCTTATCATGTCAGGTCCAAAAGTTATGCCTAAGAGAAGCTAACTCATCAGACAACTGAGTCAACAGTAGTCAGAGGTGTGCTGGAAATTAGGAAAAGCAGCTGTGCCTGTTCCCGCCAGATCAATGAACACATCGAAATTGGCCTGAGCACAGAAACTATGCAAGCTCTGATGCTTTACCAGCCAAAAGACCGATGAAAATGAGGATGATACCCAAGGTCTCTTCAATAAGGGAAAATGGGAAAGATGTTGTTTGAACTGTCTTAGGCGTTCAGGTGGGATTAACTGCATTACTGCTACATAGGTTCCGATATCTAGCAGTTGTCAAGACTCTGCACAGTCAATGGACAAAGAGGCTCATCAGAAAGAAATGAATTGTCCTCCACAGGTGTACGTCTAAGAAAGTTGGAATGACTCAAACTCTGGGAGGTGCCTGTTTCTCTCTACTGGCTATATATGTAATCTAAATGACAAGCCCAGGCATATACAACTAACTATTATACATTCAGATGAATCTTAGGCAAGATGAATCCTACTACTAGTTTTACAAGTGCATTACTAATGCATCTAGTCTGCTTTTCTCAAGGGAAAATGGTGCTATTTATGCTGTGTTAGAACAGATACTGTATTTTCAGCTGCTTATTTATTTTAAGAATCCCTTTTTGACCAACATATATGTGAATTTTAAGCTTTACATACTAAGAAAAGTATCTTAACAGAGGGTGTATCATTCAGAGTAACATGATTACTCCTAAGCTACCACTCACCAGAAAGGTTATCATATGTAAATGAACCCTGCAGCCACAGATGTATTCAGAAGGCATGATTGGACTCGAAATGTCAGCTGGCACCAATAACGAACATTTCTCACATAGTCTCCTTGACTGATTTTTCATTATTAGGATGTTCTCTGATAATAAAGCTTCGCTACGTGTCTTTGATGCAATCCTACTACTATCAAAGGTTTTGCAGATAGTTGAAAGCAAACAGAACTAAATCCTTAAAATAATTATGGTCTAATGCTAGCGGGAAAAAAAGATCCAGATGAGCACCTTTTATTTTACTGCCCTTTCAATAAGAATCATAATGAAAAACCAGGGAAATCTTTTTGTCGCTGAAGTTAACAAACAAGTTTGAATACACATAAAAAGAAACCTTTTGACAAAGTTCTACTTTGATTTAATTTAATAGGACTTCAAAAGTGAAATGAAACTAGTCACGAATAAGATTGATTCTTTGGTCCCCTTGCTTATGAAATACATATTTTAAGATTAACTATCACTTTCCAAATAAGCTAATCTTGGTTCTGTGCTCTCAAGATGAAGGAAAGCAGACTTTTTCATGTGGACGTATGAAGAAATAAGCTTTCAGCGTTCTGCATGTTATAATCTACAGAAGAAAGGATAGCAGAGAGATTAAGAGATACATAGAAACGGAAGTAAAAACACTGAGGCAGCCCTAAGTGACAGTGACAATTAAAAGATTTCTAATCCTCTCTAGTGAAATGACAAACTTATCTTCTCAGAAGTACTAATGAATTCACTGGAGTTTTCAAAAGCCTCCGATTCCATAAGTTTCTCTATTTTAGGTTGAATTACACCTTAATTTTTGTGCCTTGCAAGATTTGCTATGCTTTAATCATGCCCTCCCCCCACATCCCGCCCCGGAAGATTTTACCTGCACAACGTAGCCAATTTATTCTTTAAACTTTTGTAACTCCAGTGAGAGAGACTAGCGTCATCCAGCTACAGAGATCTACATATTCATGCCTGAATCTACGCTAGTCTCCCTCAACTCCTCTACAGTCAGTACTGCAAAATAGGCACAGGACAAGACATGAGTAATCTCAGCCCAAGACAAACTCTAAACCAAGCTGTGTGAATCGCACCCTGGAGATGCCCATTTCCTTCCCTTGACTATGGAAGAGGTCTGGGGGACTAGTTGAGATACAGACATCTAAAATTCAATATGATGAATTTCAGCCTATACTCTGTAACTGATAGAAACATGAAGTGGGGATCATCTCCCACCTTAAGCAGGTATTCTGGATGGGGCTTTGAGCAACCTGGTCTAGTGGAAGGTGTCCCTGCTGATGGCAGGGGGGTTGGAACTAAGATGATCTTGAAGGTCCCTTCCAACCGAAACCATTCCGTGATTCTCAGGACACCCTTACTAGTTTGCAGCTGGTAGCACAGGCTCTAGCCACTGCAGTAATCTTTTTAAGTAGCACAGGGCAAGGAGCATATGGCAAAAGTTGCCTGTCTCTTAAACATTTAAGAGTGTCCACAAGAAAATGCCTAGCTCCTCAGAATCCTTCCTTGACAAAAAATGTTATGGAAACTAGTGATTGTTGTCTGAAACATTTCAGCAGAGGTCTCAGAAGACATGCACAAAAGAGGTGAAGATTTCACTGTGTACTTGGAGAAAGACAGCAGCCACCCCATGCAGGATTTCTAAAGAGGGATATCCATCTTAGTGAAGTTGCAGCTGCCAAGGGAGGAACAGGGAGAAGGAAAGAATAATAATCGAGCTTTAGTTTTGTCAAGAAAAGACTCACTATGTTCTGAGTTTCAGAACTTTTAGGGAAATTGAAAAAAAACCCCACAAACACACCATCACCCCAAAAAAATAATCTATCATGTTATTTTTCCAATTCAAGGTAAGGGCAAGGAAAAGAACAATAATTTGCTTCAAATGCTCTTCTGAACAATAAAAACACTTAAATGAGACTGAAAATTTTACCATAAACATTTTATACAAAAGAAAGAAGTCGACTTTTGTACTTTTTAGTCTTCAGTGCATAAAAAAAATACAACATAAAGAAGCTAAGCAATAAAAAAATTAAGATATGAAAATAGTATGAGCAGAATGAAATATTCTACATGATACTTTTGACTGATCTTTGACTTGAAAAACTTAACCTGAGAAAACATGAGACCAAGGACTAGCATACTACTTTTCAACAAGTTCTCAGTGCTTTAGTATCATCATCCGAGTTTTGCTTAATTTAAAAAAAATATGAAAGTTAGCCTAACACTGACTAGTTGTGGACAAATGTTTTTCTCCTCGCCCTTTAAACTCAACAGGGAGCCTATCTGGAAAATCACCAGGGGATGCTCAGAATCTGGAGGAAGGACAGGAATAACGAACAGAAAATCTTTTTGCTTTAAAGGTCTCTCTTCCTTTTAGACTTCACATTTTCTAATTCTCACTTGAGATATACACATGACAGAGCATTGTAGAAAAATATTTAAAACTATCACTTTTAAATATCTTTTTGAAAAGCAAGTGCAGAAATTTTTTTCATACCTGTTGGATAGTAGGCTTGCGAGTACTGCATTGAAGATGTGTAGCTGCTGTATTTTGGAAGGGAAGTGGCAATGGTTTGAGAGCCTTGCTGAAGTGGCAGAAGAGAGGCAACAGGCTGGAGCGTGTACGTGACCTCTGTTGGAAACCTCTGGGGTGCTGGAAAGGCAGCCCCTCGATCTGGAAAAGATGGGGAAGCCTCATGCCCTGGAAGCAACCCAAGAGAACCCGGCCATGTTCTGGAAGGGACTGGAGTCCGATGGAAACTTTCTGTCGGTAAAGTGCCATGGTTCTGGGATGAGGTCGGCATGTAGGAGTAAGGAAAGAAACTGCCTTGATGATAAGGTTGATGAAACTGTCCTACAGTCAGCAGTCCTGCAGTGGGTACAAAATAAAGTGAAACAAGCGTTAAGGAAAGGAGTTTTCACAGGTATTGAAAGGCAATATGAGGAGCCAAGGCTCTACAACATCATTTGGGGAGACTCCCTTTGCTCCAATGTACTTAATCCAGAAACAGACTATATTCTTACACCTGAATGCACAGTAACTGCTGCAGTGGTGTATTAGTGCAGTGCCAACACACAGCTGTAGCATTCAACCTCCTGAAACTTGGCAGTAACAAGTTATCAGTGTTTAGAAATGTGCTATAAATCAAAACGAACAGTAACTTACTAAACCAAAGTAATTTAGAAAGTAGTATGTGTTAAATCAGACAATACATTTAAAAAAAAAAAAAAAAAGGAAAACATAAAGCAAGTCTTCAAGACTTTACCAAACTCCAATGCTGACAGCTCACAGACAGCTAAGGGAAGGGCAATGTCAAAAATCCAAGTGACTTTGAAAGTACTTTATCACAAGTCATTTAATTTGTCAAGAAAAAAAATAAATATCAAAGCCAACTTTTTCTAGTCAGCTCAACCAGTTCAGTTTAGACTAAAGTACCCCAGACTTTGCCATTTTGTTGTTTCCTAGATATTCGTTTTATTCCTCTCTCAGTTTCCTCACTTAGTCAGTTATTATTTCATGAAATAGTATTTAGTCTTACACTGTGACAGCTCAATTTCTATTCGAGGTTTTGGTGACTTTGTTGAAACACTGACAGTAACACCGAGAACGCCTGTGTTCATCGAATTCCTAAACGAACAACTGCATTTGTCACTTTTCTGTGCTGTTGTATATAGGCATGCTAATTATAAGTTTCAGGATAGTTTACATCAATAGGGTTTATCTAGAAGCCAGACTTGTAGTTCCCAATTCTCACTCTAAAGGACTTTTTACAAAAATAGCCTCACATTTGCCTCTTTCACTCCTCTGGTGGGAACTAATTCAAGAAAAGGTAACATACAGTCATTATTCTGCAAGTTCATATTAAAACATTAAGAATCACTAAATAAATACCACCTGGCCCTGAAAATTTAGTAACAGTTAATGTATAGGACTGTTTATTTCCTGTTCAGCATTTTTACCATATATAAACAGAGAATGAACAGAGGTATGAGAATTCCTTTGTTTATATTTCACCTTTGGATAGGGAAATTAAGATTATCTAGTTTTAACACATAAACAAGACACCACCGGATGCCAAGTTACGAAGAACCAGTTGCTTTACAGGCATTGTTCCTGGATGTTTAACACAGAGTTACATGTTGCAAGACACTTGGAACAGACTGACGCTTTGCAAACAAAAATATCTTTTATCTATCAAATTACCTCGCATTTACAGCAAAGACATGCCCCTAGTCAGTACAGAGCACGCAGTAAATTGTCAGCCTGTCAGAACTTGACTGCATATAAAACCCGATGTTTTCCTTGTTCTTTCTGTCTTTCTAGAAACTGAGACTCCTGGAGCAAAAGCTCTCTAAAACTGCACCCATAAAAACAGAGGCCAAAAAATTAAAAGGCTGTATCTTTCTTAGCACTTACTCTGCCAACGGCCTGCATTACATCAGTCAGACCAGATTTCATTGAAGAAGTCTGTAATGAGTCACCTAACAATGTTAACACCAAATCTTTAATTTAAATGCTTCCTAGCCTCGGTATTGAAATAAGTTCCTTCCCTTCTCAAATGCTTCATTTTGTTTTCTTGGTATTACAGGTGCAGCTCCACACACATCATAGACAACACCACATGAATGAGATGACAATTCCCACTCTGAAACAGTAACCAAGAACAAGCATCACGATACCCTACTCCGTTCTAAATGCGGGCTGGTGCTGCAGGCGGCAATACCGACTGCTTCTCCCCTTCTCCCGCACCCAGCCTTACAGCTCTGCACGCGCATGGTGCATCACCCTGGCGCGAGAGCCAGCTGTAAAAAGCCAATCAAGTCTTTCCCTCGGATCCTTGTGCTCATCCAGCACAGTTGCTCTATCAACTGCGAGGAAGATGACAGTTAACGCACGACCAAGGGAACCGGAAGTAGGACTGCGCTTCTGGTAGCAGCCCACAGTTCGATCAGAGTAAAGAGCAAAACAAGGTATTCACCTTACACAGCGTCAGCTACAATGCTCTCCTGCTTATATGGTGGAATTTGTGGAATAATCCTCTGAGAGCTAAGACTTGTCTTGGAAAACTCAGGTCCTCTCAAGGAGGGTTAGAAAGAAAGGAATATGTTTTGATGCTTTTCAACAATATTATTTTCTATTTAGCTCTCACCTGCTCATTCAATCCTCTTTAAAAACTATCTAGCATGTAATTCTTTTTCAGGACACAACTGGATCTTACTACCAGGTCTTTTCTCCTTTGAACAAATCGGACAAGATGCTCTAGTTGTCACTTCACGTGACCCATCGTTTCACATAGATTTAATGAGAGCTTTAAAGAGAGAGAGGTGGGCAAGGAGCATTCATCTGGCAGAGCTGTGCCAGCTCCGCAGAGATCGGGCAAGGGTGTTCTTAGTGTAATACACAACAGGGACTGCATCGTAGTCTACAGGCAGACTGAAACACATGTGAACCACATTACCCATGCTTACCGGCAGCAGATCTACCTGCACGAAGAACAACTGTTTTCCTACACCAGGTGAACTGAGCGGCCACCAGCAAGGACAAGTAACCCTCCTCCCTCAGAGGAGTGCCGATTTTCAGACCTCATGCCACCCAGCGCTTCTCAAACCCACTGTGGCCCCGTATGGCCCGCCCCGCCTCACCGGGCCTGTTGGCCTCGCCGAGCGTCGAAGGTGGCAGCAGCAGCGGGTCCCCGTGCAGCGATGTGCCGAGCAGCCGCTGGAAGCGGTTGGGCGGGCGGCTGGTCACCTCCAGGCCGGCTGCCAGCTTCGCCTTGTTGGCACTCGTCAGGCGCTTCAGGTGGACTAGGAGGTCGGGGCGATCGCGGCGAAAGTGGGGGCTGTGGAAGTGGTGCAGGGGCCTGGCGGAGCCGTAGCCGTCGCCGTCGCCAGCCACCGGGCCCAGCCCAGGCCCTGGCCCCACCACGCTGCCTGCCGGCCCCGTCACCACCTTGCGGAAGCCATAGAGGTTGAGCTGTCGGATGAAGCTGGTGAAGTTCTTCGTCTTGAAGAGATCAGTGGCTGCCGGCCCGTCGCTGGCCAGCCCCGTGGCTTGGCCTGGCCCTGCGCCCAGCAGCTCGCACTCGAAGAGCGGCTGGTCGATGAGCAGCCCCTCGCCGCGGGCGTCCCAGCGGATGGAGCGGAACCGCGGGCTGTTCACCAGCCGCCACAGCTTGGCCGGGAAGTTGCTGGGGTTGATGGCAGCGGGCAGCTGCGGCCCCTCCATGGCAGCGCCGGGGCAAGGACGCGGTGGCCGCTCGCGCTCCAACGGCCGCCGCGCGAGGGCAGCCGCCCCGCCCCCCCCCCAGCGCCGGGGCCGGCCCGCGCGCGCCGCCCGCCACGTGCCGCCTCACGACGGAGTGCCCCGCCGCCGCCGCGCCGGCACCCCGGGCCGCCGTCCCCCCCGGTCCCCTCAGCCCCCCGGCTGCCCTCAGCACCGCCGCCCCCCTCAGCCCCCCCAGTGCTGCCATCCCCTCAGCCCCCCGAGTCCCCTCAGCCCCGCCGTCCCCTCAGCACCGC
>RSEF01000019.1:475770-489005 GCA_003993805.1 Himantopus leucocephalus | reverse complement strand
CCACGAGTCCCCTCAGCTCCTACAATCCCCTCAGCCCCGCCGCCTCCTCTCAGCCCCACCGTCCCCTCAGCCCCGCCATCCCCTCCGCGCCGCCGTCTCCTCTCCGCCCCCCTCCGCCCCGCCGGCCCCTCGGCGGCCCTCACTCCCCCTCAGCCCCGCCGCCCCCCTCGGCCCCGGTGCCGCCGGCAGCTCACGTCGGTCCCGTCAGGGAGCGGGCGGCGGAGAGCGGGGGTGAAACCGGCTGCTCGGAAGGGCCCCGCCGCCGGGGGCCGGGGACAGAGGCCAGAAAGGCGGTGAGGCGCGGGGAGCGTGTCCCCGTGAGGGCCCGGCCGCGCACCGGCGGGCAGGGCGCTCCCGGGGGGTGAGGAGCGGGGCTGGAGGGCTCACAGCAGGAATTATGAAATCCCACAGAGTAATAATCTTGAGAAGAGGGTGGCGAGCGAGGCAATTTCGGCCGGTCATCCTCGCTTCGTCAGGAGGGGAGCGCGGTGCGGGAGCACGGGTGGGCCGACTGGTAACCGCGGCCTGGGCAAGCCGCGGGCGATGGGGGCNCCTGGGCAAGCCACGGGCGATGGGGGTGACGCGGCGGTGGTCAGTGCGGGAGGGACGATGGCCGCTCCTGAAAGAAACGATGGAGTGGGAGCGCGTGTTGGAGAGCGTCAGCTTAAAGTTCATGGGCAGTTGGCAACAGGGAAGAGACAGCGAGTTTAGCCGGGGTCGGAAGAGGAACACAGAACAAATCAGGGATTGTAAGTGTCGTGTTTGCCCTAAAAACACCCAAACGTGTGCAGTTCCAGAACAGATTGGGTAGAGTTAAAAAGGGATAGAGAACAATCGGCATCAAGGATATGAACTAGCTTCAGCAGAAGGAAATGCTGAAGAAGAAATCTTCAGAGGATTGGTTTTTTTATATATATATATAAAGGTAGGTAGTAAAATTGTAGGTAGTACAAAGGAGGTGAGCGTGACTAATGGAGGACATCAGATGGAAGAAATGAAATCAGGTACTTAATCACAGGGAAACTGGGGAACTAATTGCAATGGGATGTTTTGGGAACCAAAACGTTACTTGGTTGGGGGAAATGAGCTATGTTCACAAAGAATATAGCTCTTAAAGGCTCTTAATATAGCACCTTTGTCACTGCTGGTCCTCGAACTGTGCTCTGGTGGAAGCTCTGGGTTCATACCTGAGACGTCCTAGTACGTGTCTGCCCCTCTGAGCTCTCCTCAGGGTTCTGCTCTCAGAGGCAGGCTACAGGGGCTTTTTTTTTTTCTAGCCTAGCACAACTATTCTTACTATTTTAGAGCACAAGCTTGCTATGAACCAAAAGGGGAACAGCAGCAAGGAGCTGGGAAAGGAAGAGTGTGGTAATCTCTCTCTCTCTGCTTGCATCCTATCCAGGGGCCACCAGCAGTGACAGAAGAAAATGACATTCTTCTGTCTTGGCTGCACTCGGAGCAAGAAAGCAGTGAGAAGACTGAGCACCTGCGTATTTGCTAGCCTTAAAAACATTATCTTAGAGTTGTCGTAAGATTTCTTAGCAAGAAGGTGCAAAACCAAACCCCTTCTTTAACTGAAATCATCCTTATCGCTTTGGTTTACGGCACAGCCCCAAACCACCGAGGCAAGTGAAAGTACAGGAAGTTTCAGAAAGGGGACAGAATTGAATAAACTGATGAGAAACTGTTCCTGTTTGTAAACTGAAAGCAAAATCACTCTGCTCTTCCGCATAGCTGAAGTAAGGAAAAAGATGTTAGACTGACTGGCTTAAATATTTTGGGTGGGGTTGCTAGCAGAGTTCCCCACTTCAAATCAAAGCAGACAGGTAAAACAGGAAACAGGACGAGGAAAAACAATGATAAGGAGAGATTAGAAGATATTATTTTTGCCTCTTTTTCAGCAGACTGGCTGATTATTTCTCAGTCTCTGCCTGTCTTTGGCAGATCTAGCGCATTTATCATTATTCTGAGTCAGCAGAAAGGAGCAGAAATTTTGTCAGCGTTGTCATCAAAGCTAAAATCCTGCACCAGAGGAGGATGTTGCTTTACCCAAGGAATTAATGGCCTACAATTCTAGTGAACTTGTGCCGCCGTCTTCCCAAGAGGCTTTGCATTTTTATTTCCTCAGTAATAATTTATTCTCTTAAGAATTATGGTTGCTCAGCATAAACAGCCAAAACTCAGGTAAAGCATACTGAACGCAAACCTGAAAAATCAAGAAAAAAGTCCACTTCACAAAAAACATTTTCCCAGCATTCCTGAGATCGCCTTTTGCATTGCTTCAATGAAGCGCTTTAAGGCTTCTCCCCGCTCTCCCTGTGCAGCAGGAGTGCAACAAGACTGTGACTACCTGACGGCGGGACAGGTTAGGTTTTTATTACATCATCCATAACCGGGGGCAGAGCCAGCACTATGTAGGCCACAACTGCGATGCAGAGATTGAGTCCCTAAAACTAAAAAGCCCCTGAAACTAAAGCCCAGAAACACAGGTCCTTCTAAGTGTTTCCTTCGGTACTTTGAAGCTGAGCCCGTAGCTGCAAAACAGATGACTTTTTAAAGGCAGAATGATGTTTTTCATCAGCATCCGGAGTGCAGCACGCTCCCAGCGAAGCCACGGCTCACGCCTTTCAGCGCCTCGCTGCTCACGCCAGGTCAGACGAGACACACTCTTACAGCGGGTGCGGCAGGAGGTACAGCACCGAGGGAACAGCTTCGCAGCTCCCCTCGTAGCAGCGAGGACACTTCACTGGCCAAGCCAGCCTGGTGACGAGAGAGGTAACGGTGCCTCGAGCTCTCTTGGTAGATCGCTCTCCAAACTGTTCGTGCCTTAGACTTAACGCAGGGGCTCCCCAGAACAACACATTCCAGGGAACACTGGAAGTTTCCTCTCCCTTGGAAAGCATCAATAATAATGAAATGCTTTTTCGCAAGAAATGGTGTAGCTCAGTCAAAAGCTGTCGGACTGCAGAGGATTTACAGGTAAGGTTGCCAGCTGACAACAGTGCCCAGCCTCTTCAGCCAGTGTTCCTGCTGCTTCCTCCCTACTTCTCTTTTCATGCTGTTATCCCCCCCTCCAGCCTTCACTCACCCTTCCAGCCCCACGCTGACCTATGGTATTCACTCTTTCTTCCCCTAACTACGATGCTGTGGCTCTGAAGTGAGGTCAGGAGTGCCGTCCTCCCGGCAGCATGGCCCGGGTTTCCTTCCCGTGCAGCTGTGGGTCCGGTAGCACTGCTGCTGCCTCCACAACTCACTCATCGGGAACTGCAGGTCCACGCAAGAATTCTGGCTTTGTTGACTCTATTAAATTTGTTGCTCTTTGAATGCTCACCTGTTACAAGCCTGTGATGCTGCACGCCTCCCTCCTTTCAATACCACTGAAATCAACTATTTTAGCAGATAGTTTACTTACCCCGCACTCAAAAGGGAGATGCTCTGCACAGTGTATATCCTGAATCTGTTAAGCCACACATGTTAGTCTTTATTTCTGACACAGCTGTGCCAAATACTTTCCTTCAGCCCGTGCCTTTGCAGCCATTAAAAAAAAAAAAAAAGTAAAAATTTTGTCTTTCTACAAATCTAAATGAAATCTGCATTTTTTTTCTGACTACGAGTGAAGATACGTTGTTCTTTGCCACTATATCAGATTTTCTAGTTTGATTTTGAACAACACAACGACTTTATTAGAAGGTATCGGGGAGCACTTTACAGTCTACAGTCACTAAAGCGCAGTGGCAGTTGCAACGATGAATACTTTGTCCCAGGACATAAAACGCTTGCAGATCCCCGGCCAAGGCGTACCCTCAGGCCGCTGTCACCGCGCCCGAGCACTCCACTGGCGTGGGCCAGTCCAGCCGGGTCACGCAGCACCCAGCTTGTCAAACCAGAGGCGGACACGGGCTCAGAACTGCCTGGGCGTTCGGTAAGAACCACATACAAACACATCAGGAAAAACTACGCTTGTGTGGGAGAGTAAAGTGGCACAACTGGCCTAAACTTTGGAAATTGAAGTTGTGTGCTGCTTTGAGCAACTTTTTTTTTTTTTAATTATGATTTTAAACAAAAGATGCTGCATGCAGTCTCCTGTACATCTGCGGCCAATTTGGCAGATTAATTTTAACTTTCGAGATACAGAGACGCCCAAGGTACCATGAACAAACAGCACTGCCCAAAGTTCACTTTCACAGAAGCCTAACACTTTGGGAGAAAAAAGTACTGTTTCTCTCTTACACTGAAAACCGTAATGGACGGACGCGCCCCGAGCGCCCCCTCAGAAAGCCCGCACCCCCCTCGCCCGCCTCTCTCGCCCTGAATGCTTCCCTGCTCAGCACCCGCAGGGTTCACAAGGCGGCCGCGCGTCACCTCCCTCCCCTCTCCTTTCATAACCGAGCCTTGACATGTCTCTTCACATCCCCGGCAGTTCTGGCATTATCTATTAACGGCTTCGCAGCTGAATAATACCAACCACAGCAAGCTTGACCTGGCTTCTCACTACACCGAAATCTGTGTTTATTTTGTTCAGTGGCTGATGAGATATTATGGTACACCATAAGCAATTCCGGTTGGTAATTTGCTAAGAACTCAGGGCAGTTAGCGCACTGATAGGGGAAGGCTTTGATCTCACTGTTTGTGCTCGGTTTAGGCACATTTCAGCGCACATATAGATTACCTCACGCTGAGTGTCTTGGCAAATTATGGCTTTATATTCTGTAAGTGATAATGCTTTGTTCTGTGCTCGATAGTGCCCTTTGCTGGCGGGGCCGGCCTGACATGACAAGTCATGAGTGTCTCAGCAAAACGCCTCCGTTCAGCTTTGAATGCAGCGGGGGAAATCCTGCCGAAGCAGGGTGCCAGCCGGCGATGGGAAGCCAACGGGTCACACAACGGTCCCGGCAGCTCGCCTTCCACCGCCTGCCAAGATGACCAGAGCCTGGAAGTTAATCAGTAGACTGTCCTTCCTTATGAAAACATCGTTCGTGATTAATATTCAGCAACATTGCCTCCAACCATGACCTTCTTTTGTGTGACTGTTTCAGGAGCAATGGTTAATTTTTAAATGCGACAAGCTATCTTGCTCCTAACATTTCTAATACAACACAGCGTTTAGGTACTACCTGTCTGACACGAACACTGACCTGAACTATGGGAGTAGTATACCAGGGATCAGCTCAATTTTAAGATCCCTGGCTGCTTTAAATTGAGGACAGGCTTTCTAGAAGATTCTCTCCAGCTCCACCACAAACCGTGACTTACCCGCATCACCCCGGCACATCAAGCTGACCGAGCACAACAGTCCCCATCCTTCCTCCTGCACAGGGGAGCACAACCACACAACCTACCAGGTGAAAAGCAGTATAAACATGTTGGTGAAGAGCCAGTGAATCCTGCACAACAGCTCTTCTTCGGAAAAGAAAGATTCCTCTCCGCATCCTTGTGGGAGAGCCTGGAAGGGGCTGGAATCCTGGGCAGCTGCAGGTTTGTTTGGAAGAGAGCAGAGCGTCTCGGAGGTGTGTCCTACCCTTGATTCTCATTTGTGAGAAGGGATATTAAATTCCTAACATACCTTAAGCAAGGGAGAAAGGCAGCAAGTCACAGCAGCCTGGGAAACACTGCGCAAGAAGAATTCACCACAAATGAAAGAACGGGTCCCAACACAGCAGCACTAATATAGAGATTTTATTTCGACTGTATTGAGTTGTACAGCACATTTTGTTTGTCACAATGCTATCGAACTGATTTTAGAGTTTTTGGCCAGCACATTGTGACGCTGAAAACTCACAAGAGCTAAAAGCAGTTTGGACTAGTGGCCTGAACGGAAGGGCCAGGAGTACCTAGTTTCTGGCTTCCTTATTGCTTGCAGTCATTCCAACATGTGCAAAACAGGAGCAGATCCAGTTTCCTCTGCCAGCCCAACGGTCACTCTTCCATGTCTGGCAACGACTGCAAGGTACAAGGCAGGGGAGAATCTGAAGCAAGGTGCCTTCTCTTCCCAAAGCCGTATTGGTTGTTCCCAGTATGGAAAAGAAGCGGAGTCCAAGTAAGTACAGGGTCTTCCGATGACGCTAGCTTTGCTTGCACTATTGGGATTTACAAAACCAGAGGCTGACATATCGAAGTGCAGGAAAGGGTCACTGTTCCATTCCCTCTGACGGAGATGACAAACCATTAGCAAAAAATCTGGGAGATCACAACAGTGTAGAGTACTTTGCCTTGTCAGTAGACCAAATGTCCTCACAGGTCCTCCTCCCCCCCACCCTGCCTCCTACGAACTCTCAGCTCATGAGGTGCAGAATATCTCAGACATTTTCATTTAGCTGGAAAGAAAACCTGCATTTCTGCAAAGAAATGCCCCACTTTCAAACTCTTCTTCCTCGCTAATATCCGCAGATTTCATAAAAAGGAGGCAAGATGGATCCTCCCCAAGGGATCTAGGGATTAAAAGCCCACCTGAAGCCCACTTTCTTTCTAAGCCTTTCTTTCTTTCTTTCTAAACCCAGTTCCTTTCCCTTAGAATGAGTTGGGATTCCTGCTCTCTGCTTTAAAGAAGAAGTAGAGAGGCAATTACAAGTTGGCAACTTTGAACTTCGACCACTGTACGGGAGACAAAAAAAGAAGTCAAATTCGAGAGGCATTTTAGGTAGCGCTGGGGCAAGTCAGAGAGATTGTTTCCACCACTGAACAGGTCACATTTATCGCTGTAGCTTGGTTATACATCCTAAAGTGAAAAGCACAGACCATAGTGTCTATGTCAGCCAGTGTTCTTCCCCACCCCCGTTTTGGTATCGATGCTTCATTCTCCCTTCTTCGGGTTACATTAAGTGCACAGAAATATATAGCAGCATTTGGACTGAAACCCTCACATACACCAGACAGCACATTCCAGGAGGTAAAACAACACATTATGGCCTATACCCTCAAGGTATCAAGTTTTCAGGATAAAGAGCAGTAGGAAGTGGAGAGCTGAGGGCAGAAAGGGGGAGGAGGAGCAACACAGGAACACGAGTTCTGTTTCCATGCCAGGAGAGGATCAGGGTGCCATTCCTGTGTTAGCACCAGGCTGTGACACTACCGCAGACGAAGCAGACGGGCAGAGCAGAAGTGAAAAAGCCGATCTCCCGTCTCCCCGCAGTGTTGGGGGGCAGGGGCAAAGTCAAGTGCGTTCACCAATCCTAGCGGAGCGTGAAAACGGGCAAAATCTGCTCAGCCCATTTTCAGCCAGAATGAATTTCTCTTCAACGCTCAAGAGAAAAAAATCAATTAGTGATGGCTAATGAGTCTTGTTCACCAAGCTGATCGCAAATCACACTCATGGAAAGAGAATCTACAGAACTGCTCCAGGCTGAGGCCCTCCCAAAGCACGCGGTACCACCTGGAGTCTGCCCTCTTCCCTCTCGTACAGCAGCCTGCCTTTGAAGGGGGAGTTGGTTCTAAACATGCCTTTCTATTGCTTTGGGGGTACTTTGCACAGGCAATATCTGTGAAAACATTGCTTTCCAGCCCACAAAAGAAAGAGGTTGCAATCGCCTCTTTAGCCCTAGGTCGTCAGACTACAATGTACGGGCCCACCGGTACCAGAGTGGGGACACACACCATACTCTAATCTGAGCTCCTCTGCTCCAGACTGACTGCTGAAGACAGCGCATTCAAGCTTGGTGTTCAAGTGTTGCACCAACGGCCTTCACAGTTACAGCGGAGGCAGAGTCACCCTTCAAACCCACGAGAGAAAAGGCTGGGCTTAGACAGGTCCCTCGTCTGGCGTTCAGCTGGAAGCTGTGGCGATGGGTTTCTTCAGATGTTGGCTCATGAGCTCCCTGGCACGAGACACTTGGATGTGGTCATAACAGGAGTTACAAACGAGGACGGGGTCGTACAACTGCTGATCAGGGATGGGCAACTTCAGGTGGCAGCAACCAGCGCAGAACACGTTCCCACAGTTCCTGTCAAGGAGCAAGAAAACCAGTGAGAAGAGAGCTGGCAACACCACAGCAAAACTTCAGCCAGCGCAAAGGACCCAGTTCAGGGGCGAAGTACCAGCCTTACCACTTGTCAACTTGTTTCTTAAAGTCTTTACTGTGGTCTCCCGCGCCAGCTAACTGCCTAGCACTAAGAAGGGACTAATGGGAATTACTACCCAGGAGAAGGATCAAAGGCCTCGGAAAAATAGAAACAAAACCAATGTGGAACGGGAATCCGCAGGGAATTTACGAGGCCTGGCAAATAAAGGAAAGACCTAAACCTTTCCCCTGGGAGCTGGAGGGAACAAACATCGCAGACAGGCATTTTGTGAGGTTTGCGAGAAACGGGCTGAGAAGAAGAGTGGAACTACAGTGATAATATTGTTTACCTGCAGTGATGCCTCCGTTTGGCCAGCCAGAATTCACAATCGCAGTTAAAACAATGCGAGGCCATGTGGTCCGGAACCCACCGCGTGACCTAGGGCAGACACCAGTCCTCATCAGCTTTAAGTTCGTAACACCACAACGACCGGGTCTCAGGACCCCAGCGCAGGTTGAGATGTGGCTTTGGACCACAACAGTCTAGCTCAGAGCGAGCCCACCCCACAGGTCCCCTTCTATCAGGCACAGCAGCAGCAGAGGATGTGTTAAAGGACATGGGTGGCTGCTCTCTGCCTTGCTTCCAGCCCGCTCTCTGCTGCTGTAAGCACCAAAGTCAGCTGCAAAGAAACATTCCCTTCTGCTGCATTACAGCTGCCGTAACAGGGCACTTACCTCAGTCTCCTTCTTATCAACAGGCTCCCAGCTCGCTTCTGACAAACAGTCTTCACTATGATCGGAACAGAAATCCTCGGTGTCGCTGCCATCCGATTCCTTCAGACATGTCTACAAAGAAGAGATGAAGTCACAGATCCCCTCAGCAGCTTCAATCGCAGGGTCAAGGGCATTCCCCGCTCCGGCCACGCTCAGTGCTTGCGAGGGGCATGTGGGTGGGTCCACAGCTCCCCATGCAAGGAGGTAAAGCACTCATGACTGCAAAGGAGCCATTGCTCGACCCTCAAGAAGCAGAGAGACCTCTGGGTGGCATGAAGACACAGCACATGGACAGGAGGGGAACAGGGCTGAGGAAACACAGGAACGATCTCAACCACCCACTCCAAAGGTAAGAGAGTGAGCGCTGTGGGTCAGAGAGGGTGATGGGAGGGGGGTGCAGGGACCACCACACTGCCCGGGTCGGGGCATTAGAGGCAGTTACTTACAAAGTCATCCTCGTAGTCCATCGGAGGCTCGGCCGGAGGGGCGCAGAAGTGGCGGATGTCCAGGCGCAGCTGCAGCTCTCGCACCTGCCTGCGCAGCTGCTCCACCTCCTGCTTGTAGCTGGCCTCGATCTGCCGCAGCCTGTGCTGAATCACGTCCGTGGGGAAGGGGAGCCCATCATCGTCCAGGTAGAGAGGAGGCACAGGAGATGGACATTTTGGCGGCACGTGCTTGGGACCAGACGCTTGTTTCAGGTGGCAGGGTAGCCACGAACGGCTGGGCTTCCCTGCGGGGCCTGCAAAATGCGTGCCGACGTGGCCAGAGCAGACTGAGGGTTTCACACCTTCTCTTGCAGACCACTGGCCGCTGAGGCACAGGCCCGGCACCCGCAGCGGTTTGCTGCTCAACCTCTTGCTGCAGCAGCCGTAGGAGAGGAGGTGTCTGGGCACAGGCTCCCCATTAGGGAGCGATGTCACCATTCCTTGAAAACTGTCCCAGTTGGACCCCAGGAAGGAGAACTCGCTGCTTTGGCTCTGGGAAATGGGCTTGCGCCATTGCTCCAGCGGGACTCTCCCCAGCCGGCCAGGCTCCTCGCAGGGTGCGCTCCTTCCAGCATCGCCTTTGCCGTTGTCTTCATCCGGGCAGGGGATGCCCGGGGCAGGGCCCGGGATCTCCTGGCAAGGGGCGCTTGGTGCCAGGGACTCCTGGTTGGGAATGTCTTGGCAGGTGGTGTTCCTCTTGGGGCAGCCTCCTCCATCGGACACCACGCCAGTAGCCTTCAAAGGTTCCTGGGGACCAGTTTCTAACTGCTTTCCGGAACTGGTGGAAATCCTGTCAACGTTTTCCTGTCCGGAAGGATTTGGAGCTGGACACGTGCCATCCAGTTCCTCCGCGTATGTTTCGTTTCCCTTTTCTGCCTCCAGAGAGGCACTGCCTGCTGGCACAGAAGCCCAGCTGCTCAGTTGCTTGCTACGCTCTTCGTGCTCAGCACGGCTGCTACAAGGGCTGTTGGATTGCAAGGGAGCGTTTTCCTCTTGCTCCTCCACCTGCCGTGTCTCTCCCACAGCCACTGCACTGCCTTCGCCCAAGTGCGGCTCAGATCCCTCAGCGGTGGCGTGCCGGGCTTCCAGGCCCACCCGGACGTCCTGACAGTGGTTATTCAGGTTGGGATCACTAGATGTGCGTGTCAGCGGGCTGCTGGAGTCGCAGGCTGAAAGCAGGTCATCCATAGATCTTGTCTTTGGTAATCTAGAACCCAAAAGCAAACAAATAGCAAAACAAACTCCCGAAACTTTCCTCAATTCAGTTGAAACTGAAATGAGGGAAGGGAAATGTTCTTAATTGCAGATCACGGGGTGGGTGGGGAGGGGCGGTGCAGCAGCGTGAGCTGAAATGCACAACGCTGTAGTGTGGCGTCCACAGCCTGCCTCTCTAGGTGCAGCAGGAAGCCGTACACGTTCTTCTCCAAGTGGCTGTGACAATGCTGCGGAGCTCTTGCTCTCCACAGGACAGGTGAGAACAGGTGGTAGAACAGAGGAACTATGATGAGCAAGGAGGGAGAGAAGCCCTGTGGGTAGGAGACAACCTGGGACAGGGAATCTAGGCTCTTACCTGTCCAAACATCTGCCACTGAACTCCTGGCTCTGAGATCCAGGGGGCAGGTAAATGTCCATATCATCCTGTCCCAGAGGATGCGGTGAGGAAGCTGGGAGATACACTGCTGTCCAGACGTGCAGCGCTCGCACGTGGCACACTGGATGCAGCACCTGCAACAGCCAGTTACGATCAGAGATGAACGCAAAAGGAAACCCCTCCAACCTCTCCCCACACTGTCCCGAGTGCCCGGCAGGCGGAGAGCCTGGAGAGCTCGGCCAGGAGCTCTACTGACCTGCTCAGACCCTGGCATATAGAGAAGATTGTGGAAGTTCTTATTGCCAGCCCGCAGGAGGGACCACACGGAGCAGGTACGCTTGTAGATGTTGTGCATCTCACGCTCGCAGGGGCTGTTCCCAAGGAAGGTGCCATAGAGGCAGGAATACGTGTGCTGCACCAGCTTCACCTGCAGCATCAGAGGGGCAACAATTGTCAGGGCCATTGAGAAACGGTGTCTCGTGTCTCCAGGGGAAACATCTTCTGCTCCTCTGGGATGGCTCACGCACTTCCTACCCAGCTGGTGACCCTACTGCTGTCCTGCCTGCCACACAGGACAGGACAGAGAGGGGACAGCAGCAGGAATCACTTACAGCAAAAGCAACAGTCAGCTGATACCATACCCATCCCTCTATAACCCTAACCTGTATTATTCGATGAAACAGAGATTAATAGCTATTGTTTCCCTAATTTATTTTTTAAAATGTTTCTGACTTATATTGCTCTGAGATATGCAAATCAGGCTTTTAATCCAAACAGTGCTGCTGACAGTATCTGAATTCACCAGGCTAGAAAGGGACCCGGAGAAGAAGTGATTCAAAGAAACCAGAGAATATAAACCCTTCATCAGTGTGCAATCTGCTAGGTGCTGCGAGCCTGCAGTACCCACTGCAGCGAGGAGGAAATTGCAAGCAGCTAAACAGAGGCCGGCAAAAGCATCACACACACAGAACCAGGTCAAAACACTGCAACTGAAGGGCAGGGCTGGACGCACACAGCGAAGGTATGTCAGGAATGCCAGTGGAGAGCCCAAGCACTACCCAGACACTTCCCCATTTTTTAAGAATTCAGTTTTTGTTTTCTTTCAACTACAACACTGTAAAATATCACAGGCTTCCTTCTGCCCCTGCTCACATCCGGCAAGGGATAAAGAGATGTATGTTTGCGTGCGTATTTCTTACCAAGAAAGCTTCGTTAAATTCAAAGAGGCAAGGAAATTGCTTCAGAAGCTGATGAACAGCATCCAGCCACTGGAGAAAAACTGGGCACTGCTCATTCTGATCTTCCACCTTCTCCTGATGACCACAGCGATCGCCAAACTTGTGACCAAAATCCAGCCAGTCTGATTCAACCAGCACCTGGAAACCCTGTGAATAGAAGAAAAAAAACAAACCTAACTGCAGACACTGTTGCAGGCACGTAGCAGGACAAGGCGAGCCCCGTGTGCCAGCAGTGCCGGGCAAACTCAGGACTCCTGAAGAGTGGGCAAGGAGGCTGCACCGGTGCTCGGTTTGGGAGCAAAGCCACCTGAACGTCAGAGGCTTCCAAACACAAACAGTGGTTATTTCTAGACAAAACCAGCTTGGAGAATATGCACAATTAAGAACAGGGAAGCAGCTGAACCTTGAACACAAGAGGTTATTTACCACAGTACTTCACCAAAAACAGGCAGGAAGAGAACATGGAAAAACCCAACACCCACAACAGCAGCTCCGAAATGCCACAAACGCAATCCTGCTCCTTTCTCCAGAGACTCCGAGACAAAAGCTGCCTTTTAACAAACCGAACTAACAGCACAGCACAATTCATACCTCCATGGTCCTGTAGTAAGGGTCCAGAAGAATCTTTGCCAGTGCTACAATCTGTGGAGTCCTGTCCCAGCCATCCGAGCAATGAACCAGCACTGGGCGCCCTTCTCTGTCAACCGCACTGGAGACCAGCACTGCTGCCTTCAGCATGACAGAAAGGTGCTGCAGCCACTTGGTACTCTCTAGGGCTGAAAGCCAGCTAAAAGGTGTGCAAAAAGCAAGAAAATGGTTGCTTAGTTCTCCAGTGGGGAGAAAAAAAATAAAAGAAAAGATATATTTTAACCTAAGTCTTTTTGGAGTCCTCAATGGAAATCAGTCTTTTCTAAAACATATTCAAGAGGAGCCAGCCAGCCTGGGAACAAGTGCAAAGAATGCAACCCCTAATTTCAATTTTTCCCAGATACGGCTACGTTTTAGGAATCCTCAGAGGACACACAGAGCCAAGTGACACTGAGGCAGTGCTGCAATCCCTTCGGGATTACCAGGGATCAATATAAGCAGCATTCAAGCACTGCGAGCACTTTCCTATCCCTCCATTTTCTGAGGTACAAACCTGGGATAGGAA
>RSEF01000019.1:456124-475670 GCA_003993805.1 Himantopus leucocephalus | reverse complement strand
AGTAGGAAACAACTCCCCACCACGGCAGAAGAACAAGAATGGATGAGAAGCATAAAAGATCATGAATGATATGAAAAAGTGAGTTTGGAAGATTAGAAGATTAGTCTTATTTTTCCCCAACACAAACGAGCACTGGAATGGTCATGCCATAAGTTTAAGTTTAAGAGAAACAAGTAGTATTTTTTGGACAGCAAACATAACAGAGAGTGGACTCACTGCCACAGTGTGATGTGGAAGTATAAATTGCTTCCAAAATACATTAAATTCATGGAAGGTAGGCCTACCAAGTGACTGCAAAGGAAAATCACACAATCTTCTGCATACCCGTTGTCAAAAATCTAAGATACCAGCTGCTCCCAAGGTGCACCAAGGCAGAACTCCCGCATACCTGTCCCATTTGTTACACCTCCCCGAGACGCTGCTCCTGCTGCCTGGCCCTTCTCAGAGACAAGGATAACAAACCGGACAGCACCTCGGTTCTTCCCAACAGCACTGCTTGCCTCTCCCTGTCCCACCACCCCTCATCCAGCACCTCTCTGAAGATGAGCTGGAGCGAGAACAAAGATGTAGATAAAGCTCCTGACAAACCACATCCAAGTTTGTTTGTTTGTTTTTTTTAATTTGTAGGTCAACACCTCTGAAAAAGTTGCATTGGTGGCAAAGTAGGGGACATAACGCTCCAGATCCCAGAGCACACCAGCACAAGCCTCAACCCACTACCTGAGGGCTGTTTAGCTGCCAGCGAGGGCTATTGGCAGTGCTCTTGAAGGCCTCTCTATCTCATGCTGCCACGCTGTGAGGGGCTCTGCTGTCCCACAGAGGCTGACAGTGCCTCTTCGTGTTGTTTGCTGTAAGGCAGCACACCAAGAAAATGCGTCGAGGCTTTGAACTCCCTCTCACAGCGGTGCGCAGTAGCTCACCGGCGGCTACTGCAGTTTGCAGGAACGGTTTTGCTTCCCAAAGAGAAGGTCCCCTTAGTCTCCTGGGGCAACTTATCAATTAACGCAGAAAATGTATTATCGTTAATGACATCTCATAGATAATAACGATGAAGACTCTAAACTGAAGACTTCCAGAGAAATAATATTCACGTTCAGCTAAATCAAAATACTGCGGGGTGCTTCTTTGGGTGCTCTCTGCTGCTGTTTTGTTTTGCAAGGTGACTTACCGAGCAGTCACTCCCAGGAGATCTGTTCCTGTCTTCAGGATCACTCAAGGATGGTTAATACAGACAGCAGCAAAGGCTTTGTTTATACTAGTAAATGAAACAGAGCCAAGGTGTGGACTTAAGCACCAGCCTGTGATCATCCAAGCTTGTTTGTTAGCACACCCACAGATTCTGGCCTGTGCCAACCAGCTCTTTCCCAGACGGCGCCTGGGCACGTTTTTGGGAAATGCAGGTGCTGTGCCCAGGACTGCTCCCAACAGGCTGTTTGGATGCAATGGCGCTGTTTTGGGGTGCAGAGAGTAGAAAAAGAGTTTGGCTGCGTAGGCCACTTGAAGTCGGAGGTAGCCTGCTTAATGCAACACTACAAACATTGCCGAAGAGTCAGATTCAACTCCAAAAACTTCTTGGTAGCACAAACCTCTCAGCACGGCAACAAACGCTGGGCAGGGGATGGCCTTGAGGTAGCCAGTTTCAAGAGACATAATGACGTGCCAATAAACACAAGGAAATATGGCCAGCATGGATGAGCATGAAGTCATCAGCAAGCAGAAAGCATAGCAGGTGCCAGCGGATGAACCAAAACCACAACTGAGCTTCCCAGGTCAGGGAGCAGCCGTAGTTTGACTCTGCATTCCCTTGCTAATCTCCCCAGCATGAGCGTATGAAGCATTTCAGGTCTTTTCTTACTGGGGATTTCTGTGGAGGTTTTCCTCAAAGAAAAAAAAAAAGCTCCTTTCTTGAAACTGGAATGGCAGAAGGTGCCATCATGTTTTAACGTATGTGGACAAAATTCTTCTTTAAGGATCCTCAGTTCAGTTTTAGTGACTCCAGACCCTTTCAGAATCCAAAGCTAGAGTATGAGGTGCCTTTGTAGTTTAGCAGTTGAGCTTTTACTCCCAGAATCATTCAGAGCACAAGGCTAGAGCAGTGATCTGTCAGTACATGGCTGCCCAGAGAAGCTGTGGCTGCCCCATCCCTGGAGGTGTTCAAGGCCAGGTTGGATGGGGCTTGGAGCAACCTGGGCTGGTGGGAGGTGTCCCTGCCCAGGGCAGGGGGGTGGGACTGGATGAGCTTTAAGGTCCCTTCCAACCCAAACCCTTCTGTGATTCTATGCCATTTAAGAGATAACAATAATCCAGAAAGCATCAACTAATCTCTCTCAAGTCCCCTTTCTGTTATTTTCTGGCCATAAGAGGTCTCATCCACAATGCAAAGTCAAGCAGCTAAGCTTAAAACACAAGAGCTGAGCGAGGGTTTATAGAGCTGTCACCTAAAGGTTCCCAACTGAGATGCATGTATGCAAGTGCTTTCATTTCGCGAGCCTCTGGGTTAAGCTCCTGGCTCGCTCTGGCATGATCTGAAAGCCTGAGACGGAGCGCTCAGCCATGGGGCTGGAGCACTGTCCACCATTTGCCCACTGCTTCCCTGACAGCCACTGCAGCACCAACGCAGGCAAAGGTGATGCTGAGTGTCTGTGAGGAGCTCTCTTGCTAACATAGTCCCAAGGTCTTCTGAAGGTGGTTGTGTAGACAGAGAGTAATAACCAGGAGCGGCTGGCATACAATGCCCGTCTGCCTCTGTAGTCAGCTAAATAATTAATTGCATCCTTTGCGTTGTTTTAAAAGTGAATTGTGCCTGGAGGCTCCTGGATCTCTCCTGCACATCTCCACTGAGGACTCGGAGATGGAGACCTGAATTTCTGCTTTGCTTAACAGCTAAATTATACTTTTTTTTAAAGAAAACTGATGATGTGGTACCTTTGGTGTCATGTTTTACAGATCCGACTGTGACCAAATGAATTTACCCTTGTTCTCCAAAAGCTCTGGAGTCTACCAGACAGTCCTGCGGTTTCAGAGTCCCTGGGACACCAGCACCCAAGTCCACTTGTGCAATCTCTCCTGAGCTATGAGTGAGATGGAGGAGGAGCTGAGTGTGAGGCTTTTCATTTCTTCCCCTTCCATACAGCACAGGGCACTCCAGAACCAGCCACGGCCCTCACAGACCCTCCTGGCCAAAAGACTTCAATGGTGAGGGCAAAGGCTAAAGAGTGCATGAAAATGAGAGATACATACGGGCAAGCACTTGTCCCATCTCGTAACATCGCTTGTCAGCGTCTTCTAATCTGATCCCAGGCTGCAAAGGGTTGCAGCTCAGCTTGTAAATTACTGGGTGCCATTACAGCGATATTATAAAGCAAGGAACAAAATAATTTGTTAGAGTCGCTAAAAGACAGGGCTTTGCCCTCGGGTGGGGAGGCACACTGGGACAGTCCCCAGCGCCAGGCCATTTTTAGCAAAAGTAATCACAAATACAATTAACTTCTTAGCTGACTTGGCTACAAAGTGGGAAAGGCTCCATACGATAAGCAGCGCTCACTATTACTCTGCTGTCGGATTTAGTTCTTCTAGAAGTAATACAGTGTGTTTTGCCAGCATCCAACAGCAAACCACGTCACATGAAAATGTAGAGTCAAGGGACATGTAAATTCACTGGGTTTGGTTCCTGGCTTTTGTACTTCCCAGGGCTGTCCTCCGTCGGGCAGCTCTCATATGTTCAAAGTTTTTTATATTTGGATTTAGTAATTGCTAACACAGAGTTAGCTAGAAACCATAATGTACACTTTACGACGTGGGCACTGGCTGGGTGCAGCTACTCAACCAGCCTCCCGTTTGTTTCAAACATGTCAGTCTCCCAGAAGACATGTTTAACAAGAAACCACCCCCCTACCCTGGAAAGCCCTGCTTTATTTGCATCCCCCTGTACAGACTCTTTTTGGAAGGCTGACCAGGGAACATTTACCAGCTACTGAATCAACAGAGTTCAGCCACATGCAGACATTTCATTCCGTTACCTAAATGTTGTCAAACTCTCACAACTGGGTCAAACCAGAAGCTATTTGCACTCAGGTATTAAATGTCCGTGCAGGCCTGAACACCTAGTTGAGAGCAGGGCCATGCAGCAGGCTCATTTTGGCTGAGATTTCTTTTTGAAGCAGCAGCTAGGCAAGTACCAATCTGTGAAAAAGTTTGGAAACTCAGAGAAAGAGAACCTCAATTCGACGCAGTGTTCTTGCTGCATCTCCCACAGGAGGAAAAAGTCACCCACATCTTCAGTTCTAACCAAAAGCAGGGAAGAAGCAACAGCTACCGGAATGTTGTTTCTCCCTCTGGAGAAGACCCTGCGTTACCCTCGCCGACTGCGTGCCTAGAGAGGCCGATGCGTGTGCTGGGAGGAGGAGGAGTCCTGAGAGCAGCATGTTTGCAGGTGGAAGGCAAAAGGAACAGGTAGCGTGAGGACCAGGACACAGCTCTCACTGCCGTGCCTTGCTCCACAGCCCCGCACGCCTGCTCTGCTAACCTGACTTCACAGCACCCTGCACGAGAGTAAGAGCAAAAGGACGGCTGTCGTGGGTTTGGGGGACAGCACTGGTTTGGGTTTGTGTTTACCTGTACACCACCACAGGGATCCTTTTCCATGACCTAAACGAAGCCACGTTCTCTAGCTCCTTATCGGTGATCCAGACAGGGACCAGCAGCTTCTGGGGGTAACTGGAACAAAGCCTGGAGAAAAGAAAGCACAAAGGCAAGATGAGGACTCGGCAATCAAAAATCTGCCCCAGAGAAGCTGTGCAGAGAGAAGGCAGGAGCAGCTCACGTTTCCCTAAACTCAACATGCAGGACTCGCACTCTTCCTCTTCATATCTGTCTCAGTACAGTCTCAACGCGGGAAGAGTGACCCAAAAAACGCTGTCAGGAACGAGTTGAGAGAAGACAACCTCCTTTCACCTCAGGCCTCACCTCCAGGCTCATGCTAAGTACCCCAGTACTTCCCAAGGGTGCCTTCAGAACATCCTCTGGATTTAAGAATTCATGAGGGTTTAGGGGAACAGGCATTAATTTATGTGGGGTTTTTGGTTTTCTTGCAGCACTTGCAAACCGAGAAACAGGCACAGCTGCTGGTACATAATGATCTGCCACTTTCTGCCTTGCAGAAAACAGGTCACCGCTGATAAACTTTACACATTTCTCTGCAAGGAAGACGTAACTCTGCCCAGAAAGATGGCAATGGTGATTTGGTGTATGCTATGACATGAGGGAGATCTAAAAGAATATCTTGTTTGGTGGGGTGCCAGAAATCACATTCCTAATGCACATCTGAACACACGGCAGCAGCGAGAGGAATGCGACGGGCAAGTCCCTACCAATCCGGTCCCCTGGGGAAGGAACTCACAGCCTGCACAGCTCATAGCAGGGGGAACCCAACTCTTCAACGGGCAGAGCTGCAGCACCAAAGGAGAGCCACATCAGAATAAACCTGAAGTGTAAAGCAGTTCGGCTGAAACAGAAATTCGGTTGGTGTGGGAGTGGGGGAGATGGGAAGAGCCAACAAGACTCTGAATGCTTAAGGCCCAAGAAAAATGTTAAAAACCCAACCGCAAGTCCTTCAACAGCAGGGCAAGAGGGGAACCAAGGGAAAGAGGGGGAGAGCCAAACAGCGTGCTGGGGAGAAGGGGAGAGAGCAATACGAGTAAAAGGAAGCACAGGTAGAAATCCAGGAGCGCAGGGGCTTCCTGGTTACTGCAGCTACTGCCCTGCCCCTGCCTCTGCTCCCTGCCTGGCCTCGGACCAGCTGGGCTCCAGCAGCCCAGGCAGACAAAGCCCTACATGACAAGGAACATCAAAGGGCAGCTCTAGCTCTGGGCTATAAGCTGCATCATTTAGAAGGAATGTTTCAGGGCAGATGGGAAGCAAACTGAGGGGGGGTGAAACTATCCAGCCCGTAAGCTCCAGAGGGTGGCCTGGTGTTCCCTGCAGCCCAGGCTGTCCCTGCTGATGGCAATAGGCAGGATACAGCGCTGCACGTTGTTTAGTTTGTGATGCTAGCGAGGAACTGCCTGCCACATTAGAAGATGGCACTTCACACAGTGTCTAGACAGCTTCTCAGAAAGCCCCAGGCACAACGCAAGGCTGGTCTCTGGGATAAAAACAACAGGGTGAGGAAGAGGAATCCAGGAAGCAAAATTAAAGCTGTCAGGTAAGAAGCTGAAGACCAGGATGTCTGTGGTAGGATGTCTAGGCTTGGACAGCTCTGAAACGCCTCGGATTCCATGTGTAAAGTTGGTCAGGAAAGCAGAGAAGCATTGAAGTGTGACTACGAATAAAGCTATGTGGAAGAGGGTTAGCACCCATTAAAAGATCTGGAGGAACTTTTGGAATAGCTGAGTCTATACAAGAAGAATGGGCTTCATCAAAATGAAAACAGAAATGGTTCCCTTGGCACTTCAGATGAAATATTACAGGAGATGTCTTGAACTAAAAACTGGGGAGAGTCAGTACAGGAGAGGTTCAGCAGCATATCTTCTAAGAGTTAAGTCCCTAAAACTCTGTACCCTTAGGAAAACAATAGGATAATTCAATAAAATTCAGGTAGGAAACAGGACAGCTTCAAAAAGTTAAGCCAAATTTAAGCAGGGCGCGTAAAAACAGGCAATGAGGTCAAGACAGACCTGCGCTTCTAGGCTAGAATTCAAAATAAATATAGTAGAGTAACTGAAAAGCCAGGAAAAATGAGTATGTTGGCTTAACAACATCTTACAAACTTGATACAAGGAAGATTATTAACGGTACCCTAAATTTCAGAGTACAAGCTCTGTTCACTAGCTCCCATCTTCCTACAAAGTGTGGTATCTTCCAGGAAAACGTGAGGGTAAAAGTGTGAGGCTAAGAGTCTCCAGCACCCATAAGCAATGCAGAACGTGCACGGACTCAAAACCCAAGCCTGAAGAGAAACAGGAGAGCATTGAGGCCACACTACCAATCACTGGAGCGACAGTAACGACATCCACGAGAGGCTGGAAGAGATTCAGAAAGGCTGCGAGGGCAGAAATTGCCACGGGAGGCTTGTGTTGATTCCACCTAAAACGCAGAAGTGCCACCATAATGCATGAGACAAAGGTGACGTTTTTAGACGCGATCAGCTGCTTCTTGGTGCTACCAGCCAAATAACACAAAAGTACATAACTCTTCCTTTCGTCCTAAGCTGCTCCAAAACAGAGTAACTGTAAAGTCCCTTTGTTACAGTATTCATCACACAGTAGAGTCCAACAGTATTTTTAGAGGGGACAAGCATCCCACACCAGTAACAACCAGTTTCAGAAAGGACGGGGAGCTTGCAGATGATGGTTGGACTAGATGATCTTAAAGGTCCCTTCCAACCTTAACAATTCTATGATTCTATGATGCGATGGTCACCTAAACGTGCTATTCAATGGTAATATAAAATGCATCAAAAAGATTAGAAAGAGCTGGCAGAGTTAAACACTGAAAAGAAGGATTTTAGAAATAAAAGGACATCCTTCAAAAGAGGGGACATGTTTCCAAAGGACATGAGAGGAGCCAAATGTGCACCTGAATTAAAAAATGGTAAAAAGGAGACACATCGTGCAGTTTTTGAGAAGTGACCTGTAAAGATTAAAACCCTGAAGACCTTTTTCAAACATCTGGGAGGTATCAGCCTGCTACCGAGGTTGAAGGTCTGGATAGGATCAGCAAGATCACAGGAGAAAAATCAAAACTATTTGCGTCGGTGTTCAGCAGAAGAGCCCACAGAGAAGTTGCCAGACCTACCCCTGTTTTACAAGGGACAAGGCACAAGAAGGGATGAACGTGGAAACTTCTGCAGTTTTGGAACAATCTGCCAGGAACAAGGAGTAACTCATCACCGGGACTAGATAATGCTCAACATCTCTACAGCAACCCAGATGCGCACCAGGTGAATGATTAATGGAGATGCGTAAGCTATTGCTTACATTGGCTTGGGTGCCAGAGGAATGAAAGGTGGCAAACATGCTATCAGCTTTGTAAAAAGGTCTCCGGGGTGAACGTGGGAAACCACTGGAGCCTGACTTCTGTACAAAGCACCGGACTGTCACAGTTGGTGCGAGGGTAAATACGGTGCACTTGGGAAGAGTCAATACAGCTTTTGTGGAGGGAGGCGGCACCTCACGTACGTAGAGTTTGCTGGAAACATCACTGAACGAGCAGACACAGCTACTGCGGCTGACAGTCGATTTAGATTTTCCAAAGGGTTTTTATGAATTTTTTGTGTGTGTGTTTTTTAACAGGAGGCTCACCAAAGACTTGAAGGAGGCTCCTCCTCAAGTAACTCTTGAAAACAAATACGGAACAGTACAGAATTTCAATGGTCATTTTTCGCAACGAAGGGAGTCCTAAGGGGACCCACGCTTGTCCCTGAGCAGTGCAATAGGCTCATGTGCCACATGGAAGCGAGACCAACAGCAAAGCAATACGGGTCACAGCAGGGTGGCCTGAAACACCCCCACGACCACGGTGACCCAGAACACAGGATGAGACGTTTTTGAAACCGTGAGGTTCGATCCTGGAAAACGGTGGCTGTACGCGCTTGTGGTGTTACATCGGCACGAGGCACACCAACAGACAAGGACCCATGAAGCCTCTTCTTACCGCGAAGTCCAACGAGAGACATCTTCCTTCGCAGAACGCAAAGCCACATGCTTTATCGCTAACGGTCCCTGCATATTTATTGGCTACTTGTTCATATGGCAAATACAAGCAAGAACACTAATTATCACTTTTCCACTAAAAGCGAGGGACAGTATTAAAATTTGTAGAGAATTATAACAAAACAATACACAATATGAATGAAGAGCAGCTACAGAAACAAGTAGGAAACATCAGCTGTCTAAACCAGTGACACAGAACTCCAGACAGCTTTTTCCTCAAAGTCAAAAATAAATAAAACCACAGTGTCAGGAAGATCAAAGCTGGAAACGAGCATCAACAACTGAAAGAAAGGTGTCTGTTTTTCTCCTTTTTGAAGGAACGACACGTGCACGGAACCCAGAAGCATTAAGGCCAGTATGAAAGAACTCCTCTCTCGGGCAGCACGGGGGCACCAGACGGGGAATGCCAGGACGCGGCCATGTCTCTGGGTATACAGATCACCGAAGCTGCGAGAGCCACGGAAAGATCATGGCATAATTTTATTATCACTGGATGCTGAAATAGTAGACTTTTATCAAGACCGAAGGAGTGGTTATTATATGCTTGTATTGCTCTAATTTTATGATGGCTGTCGCCAGGAAGAAGATAATAATTTCCAGATAAGGACATCTCGGAACAGACTTGAAAGACAACGAACAAAGCCATTACCTTGGAGTATCCTGTCTCTAACAACACAGTTTTGCCAATGCTGGGAAATAAAAGATAAAAGGACTATAAACAGTTAAAAAGTAACCCGATTCCTGTGAATAGAGGCAGGTGGCAATGATCAAAAGCCAAGGCAGGATTTAAAGGCACACTCCCCAAAGCAGCAAGAGAGAACTGGTTTCTGAGTTGCACAAGCAAATTACACCACCCTTAAGATCTCCGGGATGTCTGCAGGAAGACGAGACCTGCCAGGATCCCCAGGTAGGAACTCAGCAGATGAAGGAAAGCAAACCCAGGCCTGCATCCAGCTTGCTGAGGTTTCTTTCAAGTTCATTCTTCCCTGGTTTGGTGGGAAATAAAACATCTGTCTTTAGAGAAGCTGGCTAATTGCTGTGTATTATGGGCCAGGATGCGAACCACAGATGGTCAATCTAAGTTGAACTTTCTGAAATAGTCAGAGGGAACCGAACCACATCCCAAAATCAGGCAGCAGGAGAAAGCCTGCCCGCTCTCAGAGACACACAGAGACTACCGAGGGCAGGGACCTACAGGTTGCGCACTCCAAAACCGAGCAGTTCAGGAAAACAATTTTTATTTGACATCCTTGGAGAAACTGAGTGAATGCCAACAAAGTCACGTTAACAGTCCAAAAGCAACGATGCGGCCAGTATGGCCCAGTAAAAACTGTAAACCAACCCCCAAATCTAGTGCTTGCTGCCTGGATTCCTGAGGAAGAGAGAACAGAACAGGCAGGAAACTGCAAAACTCCACCGGGACTTCCCCAGGCCAGCGTGCCCAAAGCTTCTCACAGTCTCCGTAAGAAACCGGTGACCCGGAACTGTTCGATATATAGGTGATGGGGATGCCTTTAGTGGCTGAGGCATAGTGAAGACTGAGGGATACCGGTCGTTTCAAGGAAAGGATTGTAGGGAATGCAGAAATGAATACGTCTGTCAAAGCTTAATAAAATCCTGTTGGCTTAATGCCACCTGCTGCAAAGAATGCAGCAGCGCTTCTCCGAGCGTTCCTGTGCTGTTCCCCAGGAGTAGAAGACAGGGTGGAATCACTGACGTGCTGATGAAAGACCTTCCAGAGACCTCCACTCCAACCCCCAGCTCACAGGGGAGCGCCTCCAACACTAAGATATCCAAGACTTGAAACGCTGTGATGATGGAGAACCCCCACGTCTCTGGGGATCTGTCCCAGCACGGCACCACCTTCCTGGGGAATGATTTTTTTCCCCCTCCCATGTCCAGTCTGAACCTCCCAAGCTGCAACTCGTGGCCCTTGCCTCTTGTTCAGTCACCTGCCACTGTCGGAAGCGTGTCGCTCCATCAGCTTTGCACCTGCCCTTCCAGCAGCTGCAGGCTGCAAACAGATCACCCTTTTCCTCTTCTGCACCAGAGAGAACAAGCCTTGCTCATCGCCCACACTTCCGAGCATCCTGACAGCCCTCCACTGGCTCACCCCGAGTGTCTCAACAGAGTAGCTGCCTGACTTTATGAAAACTTTGCATTTTTCATTTCCAACAGCACAAGCATTTTAGAGAGAACGACTGACCAGAAAAGTAACCCTATGATGGACAGTTCCTCCAAGACTCCGGAACATCTTCAAGGATGAATTATGGCCGCCCCATTATTAACCGCCTGAGTCAGCATTTACAGTTGCTGCTAGCTCTGATGTTTGGGCTGTGTTCCTTCTTCAATTCCACAATGTGAAAGGCAGAAAGAAAGGGGGATCTGGCTCATATGCCGATCTGCCTGAGGGTTATCAAGGCCGGGAAGGGGGATTAGCTGGAGTCTGACTCATCCAGTGCTCTGCACAGGGATGGCAAAGGGAAGAAGGTAAGGACAGAGGAGAGTGGGGAGAGCCTGGTGGTGAAACACTCACTTGTAATTGTTGTTGATGTCAGAGACGCGCCAGACGTTCTGCAAGTCAAAGCCCATCCTCACCAGCTCCATCTCAAATCGGTATCTCACATGGTCTCCTGGAAGAGCAGAGTGCAGGGTATTTACTGACAGCTAAGCAGAACTGATGAAACCTAAACACATTAGTGGCAGCTCCACAGCAACCACCATAGGCTGGAGAGAAACTACAGGAGAGCTGGCTGGCGAGAATCTTGCTTCAGAAGCCAAAAACTTGTCCCTAACGGGGGTTCCTCTGCTTATTTTGTCCAGTCAGACCACCTCTCAGTCTCAGGGCACAGAGTGGCATGGAAACAGCCTTCTCGTGTCAACGTGGGAGTGTGTGTGGGGGTGTGTGTGCTGATTTAATCCACTTTTGCCCTTTTGACAGAGATGGCTTCCAAAGTGGATGCCAGGAGCCCCAGGCCAGAGCAGTACTGAGCCCCCACCCCAGGCAGTTCCTTCTTCCAGACTGCGCTCTCAGAGGCTGACTCAGGGTTTGCTCTCTTAGATTTTAGCCTCGCCTTACAAATCCTGGATGTCTTTGTTGCTCAAGTATCAAATGTTGTTCATAAATAAATACTACAAAGCTCTTTGCCTCATTCATATCCTGCAGCAACAATTTCCACATATAAGTTTGTTTATACTACAGAATAATACTTCCTCTAAAGGAGAGACAGCAAATATCTCCTAATTGCTGGTGTTTGGGACAGGGTAAGAACATGTCGTTTACCTTTTCTCTATCGGTTTCTTTTTAGTACCTCTTTCAGCTATTCAACCCCAGCCCTCCATCCCAACCTGCATACGGACATTTCATTCAAGCTACTGCTTCTCTCCTCTAACACCAGCACATTTTGAAGTCTAAAGACAGGTTTGTCACTCATTTTAGTCCCCTTTTATTCATGCCGAAGCTGTTTAAAGACAAAGCAACTGCAAGTGAACTTTGTGTTCCCAGAGAAGGGAAACTCCCGGTCCACACGAGGGCACCATCACAGCTCTGGTTTTCTTCTTCTGGATTCAAAGATTTTATTTGTGCCTGTGTAAGCCTGAGCCAGACGTCTCCCCAGACCTGATCACCGCAATGTCACGGCATTTCTAGGTGTTGGAGGAGAGGTGCAGATGGACTCTCATTAATTATGCCACCTCAAAGCCGATGATGTCTACCATTCAGGGACAAGACTGCTTGAGCTCTCTGTCATCATGACGAGAATAGTAAAGTATGTTTCCTTCATTCACAAGGAGAAAGGGAAATGCTGCTTATATGTTGCTGGCTCAGAATGCTCCTTCGTGTGCTTATTACTATTATTCCTTTTACTGTGCTTGTTATCCGGCCGCATGGATCTCTAGGCCAGGTACGGGATGTCCCTCAGCACGATGAACTCAGGCTATGGCCACAGCAGAGCTTAAGGCATAGCCAGAGATCATTTATGGCCAACAGTTCTAATCGCATTCCAGTGCTTCTGGACAGAAGAGCAGGAAGGGGACCTTAGGGCCAGGAGCTCACCTGGACGGCAGAGATGCGCATGTTGATCCTCCTCATCAACACAGACTCCTAAGCACCACGCGTGGTAGGCAAATGCAAAGAGGTCCTCAGGCTTCGCAGGGCGGGCAATGGCTCGAGTCAGCCTCTTTAGCCACTCCTGGCACTGCTTAAAGGTGGAAAAATGGCACCTGCAAACCCAAATGCAAAAAATCCTCAGTGGGTACGTTCATACAGCCAAGACGCACAGATTGGGAGCTCTGCTCCACTTAATCAGGAAAACGAACAAAGCACCAAGTCTTAGTAACCTTGGCCACGAACAGCTCAATTCCAACGGCAGCACAGAGGGAGACACCAGAGCTGATCATGGCAACTGGCCTGCAGCAGCATCTACAATATAGCAATAAAACGGATACCTGATCACTTTGGAGTCCTTGCAGACGATGTGAAGTTGGAACATATCCCGACACTCCACGCTTTCCATCATCCTCAAAGGCACCTGCGAGGGACAGATGTAGGGCATGACAAAACATACCACATCCCATAGCAGACATAGCAGCTTTGCCCGCAGGCCCATCACGCACAGTCACGGCTCTATCAACAATCGTGAGCTTCTGCTTCACACTACAAACCCACTCCGAGGTGTATGAAGCTTCATGACTCAGCATAGAGCCTCCTTCAACAATTACTATTCCAATTTCTATTCTGTCCCTGGGTAGTCTCCCACCTGGAGCCAGTTACTGACTAAATCGCATCCAGACAAGCACAGGTAACTGAGCCAAACAAAAGCTGCAATAAAAGATGGCAAGTGAGGACAGTGGGAGAAAGCCCCAGGCTCCCACTGTCTGACTATCAGTTCCTGGAATCCAGGTAGGAGAAGTCTCATTAACACTGGCCTGCAAGAGACCTTAACAGTCTTAAAACTGCCAAATTTAATGCTTGAATTTTATGAGAATAGCAAAGGAAAGACCTAATTATTATCCAAAGGAAAACTCCATCCGCACCCTAAAAGGCAGTGGCAAAACAGCAACAGCATGATCAGCAGTAACTACAGAGAGCAACAGGCTTGGCATCCTTCAAGAGGCGCAGCTCCCACGCCACAGACCACAGAAATGGCTTACGCGCCCCCCAAATACTGCGAGAGCTTAGGTTCAGGCAGCAGGAACAGGCAGGTCCAGACTTACATTGATCACAGAATCCTTGAATTTGATATGAAGCCGGTAGTTGGAGATGGCGATCACAGCATCATTTGCATGGCCAAGATACTCCACTCCCTCACCCTGCAACACAGTGAATGGGACCTGGAAGGGAGACATCACTAATTCAAGACACATGCAGAGTACTTTGTGCACCACCAGTTCCAAGAGCCACTCTTCCCACTGCCTCCGCAATGCACCTCCTGCGGGAAATCATGCACAGCAACGTGCTCTTCGTGCACTGGTACCCACTGCCCAGCCCCACACAATAAATCATCTTCCAGGGATGCCTCGGGAGCCACTGGGCACCTCCTGATGGATAATTACTTGCGGAGGAGAGGTGTGACCTCAAACACCATGTACACCAGCTGCGGGCATCTGGCCACCAGGGTGTTGCATGGGGGCAGAGGGCTTTACGGTCCCTGCTTTGTAGAGAGGGTGAACACAGACCTGGCGCAAGTGGTGTGACGCAGGACACAACCTCAGGCACTGCTCAGACACGAGCTGGGAGTGCTCCGCACAGCTCCAGGCAGAGCCCGATATGATCGGAGCCCTCTGCCCCAAGAGAGGGTGTCGCATACGCGATCCTGCTGCGGCATTTGAATGAAGGGGGCTCTTAGCAGCACTAAGAGACTCACCAGTACCAATCCAGGTAAGTAAACAAATCAAAGTTTTGCCCAATTTCTGCTAACAAGGCTCTGAGGGAGTGTCTGTGTACAGTTATTTGTACGGCTGAGGAAACTTCTTAAAGTTACCTGCATTAGATTTTTTTTTTTTAAAAAATCCAGATAATCAAGTACCTTTCTGGTTTTCCCTATCTGCCCAGTCACGCCATAGCTATTTTTAAAACAGGGGGATCCTGGCAGATGGCCAAATGTGACTTTTCTTTTCTTGTATTTAAAAAAAAAAAAAGGTAGAACAGCCTAAAATTCACCAGGCCCCTTTTTCCTTAGCTAAGTAGGCTCCTCATTGTTCCCTGAATGCCACCTACACCAGGTGATGTTGGTAACCAATTATGCAAAAAAATGTCACGAAGATTTATTATTTCAGCCAGAGCCCTTCACTTGCCAGACAGGGCATCTGATGAAACCGATTCACTACGCTGTAATTAGTACAAGTCATACTGCTTTGTCTTTATCACTAAGTTGTTTCTACGCCTTGGGTATAGACTGCCTAAAAACTGAATTTCCTGGATTTCAGACTTCATGTACAAGTGACAATTGTACTAACAACTTCTCCTTTCTTAAGTTACTTGTACGAAAATAACAACCTTAGACTGGCACCTGTCTGAAAACCCTTTAAAAATGTTAAGTATTTGACATTAAGAGAATATACTCTCTTTATTTCTGCAGTTTATTTATGCATGCTTGCCAGAGCTGTTTTTAGTTGGCATGTGTTTCTTCTGCTTACGTGGCTCTTTCACACAGCAACAGAAGGGAGACAGATTAGAAACGGGATGGTAAAACTGCAAGAACTGACAGAGGGAAATCCTGGAATAAACCGACAGGTGCCCGAATACAGCTTGTTATCAAGCCCATGGCATCCTTTTAGACTTCGCTTTGCATTAAGAGAAGAACAATTTACTGAACGCAAATAACCCTTCGGGAGGAGGGGTGAACTTTACAGTCCTCCACACAGAAGACTAAAGTAGATTCTGCTCTTCTCCAGGGGGTCTCAGCTCAGAGTCGTCCCAGCGGCTTCACCTCCCGAAGGCCGCAGACCTGCAGCCTTGACCCCGTGCACCTCCTCAACCTGCCTCTGCTCCTTCAAGTCATTCCTCCTGTTGCCACGTTTCAGTCCTTGCTTTTATCAGCACCGTTTATCACGACGATGCTGATCAGAGCACACTCAAATACTGCAGCAGCAGTGAGAACATACAATGCGAGCTTGGCTCCAGCCATAGGAGGATGACGAGCACTGGGACAAGGTGGCAGTGGACTATGTTAAAGGAAGTGACAAACACCCGGAGGCGTTGGCTCCCACCGTTGAGAGTACCGCCCTTGCCGCACAGCAGCAACAGCACCCGGGTCTCTTTCAAGGGCCTTTTGCAGAAGGAGGCTGGCACCATATGGAGGTTTCTCTTTCCAACAGCTCTGCAGCCGGAAAACACCAGGAGTAACGTACATTAGGGCCAGATCAGCCATTGCAATTCACCTATGGCCACACGGAGCACAGCCCAGCCCTGATATTCAGCCTGTCCCAGGCAGCGTCTACCTGCTGCAGAGCGCTACGCAGGCAGCGTCACAATTTCTCACTGTCAGCACAGGGGGAGGACAGGGAATACCCAGGACGGCTCTGTATTGCATCATGCTCCAGCCGTATTTCCCAGCGGCAGACGCGATGCTGTACAAATCGCAGCGTCTTGGCAGTGCTGGGAAGGCAGGGCCAGGGCGTACAGAACTGCCGTCAGCAGCCTCCACGCAGACGGAAGGACTCGCTGGTCCGAATGTGACCTACAGCACCAGCAAGCCCACGGCCTCCAGAACACCTCCCGGGCTGGAGAGCTGCTCTCAGGTTTCGCACTACCAGAGTCGAGCCTGCCGCATCCCGACGTGGATGGTTTCGGTTTTCTTACTTCCTTACCTGCAATGACTCTTCCTCCTTTACGAGCTCTTTCGGGGGGAACAAGTCCTTGGCCTGGATATACTCCAAACTGGGAGGGCCTTCCTCACCCTGCATTGCAAACAAAACACGCATTCAGACAGCATTTTTCATGAAAAGACAAAAATCGAGGCTGCTGGATACTCTCAGCACCCCAATACCAGGGGGATCCCCTGGACCCGTGCATGGGAACGCCTCCGGACGGTACTCCCTGCATTGCAGGACCCCAGCAGTTCCTCCTGTTGCAGAACACCCACTGCACAGTGGCAGACTGAAGCAGGTCTCCAAGTCCTGTCCCTTCCAGCTGCATGGTATTTGGAAAGCCAAGCAGATACACCTTGACCACGCAGAGGAGCTCAGACCAGTGTGACAGCAACTTGTCCAGTCAAAGGTTACCCCATTATCTTCACTGTGGCACCACAGCAGAAACGCCGTAACACAAAGGGTTTCCATCTACAGTCCAGCTTTGACCTACTCTTCCTCCTTTTATATTCACAAGGACTGCTTTCTTTTGGGAGTTTTTATTTTCACTCTCAGCCCAAAGAAATCTGGGAAGAGCCCGAAGCTTTTTGAGGAGAATACACAAGTATGACAAATAACCCTATAACAACTGCATCTAAGCGTACTCAACATGTGCCACTGACTGGTGACAGCACCCAAGCACGGCACGCGACCTCAGAGCAGCTGAACACGTCTAACCTGCTCAGATGGACACCCTGGGAAGCCCACGGAGGCTGCAGAGAAGTGGTCTGAGAGGAGGCACAGAGCCTGGATATGCCATGCTTGGAAAAGTGGAGAGAGCGTCTCAGTTTGGAACCTGTGAATCTTCAGTCACTCATGAAAATCTCGGTCCTCATTTTCACTGACCCTCAGCCCACACTGCCAAACCACCGTCTCGCTGCACGAATGAGCAGCGCCCAGACACTCGGCTGAGGACACTCGCCTGCTGGGAGCCCAGGACGGTGTTAATTCTACGGGTATTGGGTGTGGGAATGTGTTCTTCAGGATGCCTCTTGCTCTCTAACTATAGCTTCTCTAGGCTCCAGCATTTATTAGGAAATACTCTGTTCTGTAAGCATTAAATAATATTTTAAAATGAAATATCTTTCCGGTTAAGCCACTGAAGCCAGAACCCCGAATTTCAACCTGAAGAAACGGGAACCCAACCCTTTTGCCTCAGTTTTACAGTTGTATTTTAAATGATGCTGAATCCCCCCATACGTTGCTGACAGCCGCTCAAACCTCGGCACCCCCAGGTACCTGGAGCGCTCCCCGGACCTCAGACTAGGGCAGCCAGCCCCCGCGCAGCCCGTCTCCTCCCCGGGCACAGAGGTACCTGTGCACACACTCCCTATAGCGAGCAAAGAACTCGGCATCAGCCCCAGCCGCGGGCAACGGCGCTGCCCCTCCTCATCCGCTCACCAGGTCCCCGGGTGACCTGCGACGGACACGGGGCACAGCACCTGCTCCAGCAGCCACTGCTTACTGGAGACCACGGGGGGCTCGGCGGCCTCTCCTGCCAGCGGCTCGCTCCGACGCCGAGGTGCTAGCCCAGGAGAACACAAAGGACAGGTGGGTGCAGCAGGCAGGGAGCAGAGACACCCTCCTCTCCCATCACCACTTCACAGCTTGCAAAGAAATCCCAGTGAGCAGCAGGAACTGGAACACGGCAGGCCAAGCTCTCCACTGGCCTGGGTGCCCTTGAGCTCCTCCTCATCTGCAGCACGGGACGGGCAGGAGGCTGAGCATCTCCTCCTGCCACAGCCCCGTCCTGGGGTATCAGCAGAGCGGCGGGCTCAGGACCCCGCTCTCTTCGCAAGCCAGCCATCTCCTGGAGCCCTCAGAGCCCATTTGGCCACCAGTGCTTCTGGAGCAGGGCAGGGGGGGGCTTTCTGCAGGAAGGGGCATCAGATCTGCCTCTGAGCAAGGAAACTCCTTCCCCCGAAGGTATAAAAGATGCAGAGCTCAGGACCCCCCCCCATCACACCGCTATCCTGGCAGCATCAGCACAGGAGGGGGTCTTGCACACCCCTGTCTTGCCCACCGCAGCCATGGCGGGGGCGCAGGGCTCCCCTGGGGCTGCCTGCTCTCACACGGTAATTTTCCAGCTCCAGGCAAGGACCGGCCGGAGCTTGCGTGGCACGGCACGCTCGCCGGGGCCTTCCGGCCGACTCAACCCGCTGTGCCCTTGGGCCCGGGCAGGGCAGCAGCACAGCACCGCCGGGGGCCACAGCATCCTCCGGCCACACGTGGGAAGGAGGAGAAGGGGATCCCCCTTTGCAGGGGGCTGCATGCCAGGCCGGGCAGATGCAGGGCAGGAGGATCCGCATGCAGCCCCGGCCTCAAGGACGGGCCTGATCTGGGGCAGCTGACTCAGGATGGGAGCTGGAGAGAGAAGCTGGCTTACACGGAGGAGAGGAGGGGGGGTGGAAAACAAGCAGCACTTACAAAGCAGTTGAGCATGGAGCAGGAGACGCGGCCTGGCAGACTCATGTTCATTTCCCGAGGCGGCAGCAGGGCCGGGCAGGCGCAAGCAGCATCTCCTTCCTCCGGTCCTCTGCTGCTGCCGGCAGTGGTTCCAAAACCCTTGCACCGGGATTGCGGCAGCCTCCCCGCTCCGCCGCCAAGGGCAGGAGCATCCCTGCCGCCGGCGGCCCCAGCAGGTGCCCGCCACCGCCACCACGGCCACCACCACCACCGCTGGCTGCCGCTGACAATGGAGGGAGGGCGGGCGGAGGACGGCCAGACTCCACCTACCTCCCAAGGCCGCCAAGCACGGCTCTGCCATCTAAGTGTCTCCCTGACAGGCGAGACAGAAAATGGAGAGACCGATGGAAGGATCACCCCTCCCCATAGGCAGAGCCGGCACTCTGCCCATGGGCGGACGCCAGCGACGCATCCCCTTCCTCGCCGAGTCGCGGAGCCGCGCTCCGAGTCGCCGGCACCTGCCTTGTGCTGCACTGATGGCGCGTGCGGCAGCGCCAGAAACAATAGCAGCGAGGAGGCTC
>RSEF01000019.1:421634-456024 GCA_003993805.1 Himantopus leucocephalus | reverse complement strand
CGAGCCCTGGGGGCACCACTTGTGACCGGCCACCAACTGGATTAAACTGCCGTCACCACCACCCTCTGGGCCTGGCCGCCCAGCTAGTTTTTTTACCCAGCAAAGTGTACGCCCGTCCAAGCCATTATTAAGAGTGGGCTTTTCATCACCACAGCATGAGCATCACCCTGCATACAGAGAGCAGGAAAAGCAAGGGGCGATGGCCGTGGATGGCAGGGATCTGAATCTGCAGCCCTGGTAGCACATCCATTGCACAGACTGCCCTGATCTGCCTCCAGCTGGAGAAAAATTGGACAGAAAAATTGGCAGGAGGAGGTGACTGTCCTGGGAAGGCACTCCCAGGACACCAGAAGCAAATCGATGGGAGCCAGCGCAGCTCTGCCCGACAGCCTGGGGCTCTGGCAGTCACCGAGCCTTCGTTGGCCGCTGCGGGCTGAGGTGCTCCCAGCAGCAGAGGCGTTATCAGGGTACTCTATATCTGTCCAGGTCTGAATAGTTTCGATGAAGATCAAGGTAGGAACTGGTTATCTAGATCTTTTTACAGGTGAGGAGGGGAAGAGAGAGACTTGTATCATTTATCTCATCCTAAAAGTTAAAATTTATCCTTTCTGCTTAGCAGATACCTACCTCAGGGTGAGATGAACTGCACTCAGGCACGTATTTCTATTTCTCTCCACTGCCCAGGTGCGGGTTGCACATAAGCTGATGCAGAGAGCTGACTAGCTGTGGCCAAAGGGACTTCTTGTTCTGCCTTTTCTACTTTTGTTGCACTTTGTTTCAGGTCCCTCTACAAAAATAGTTCATTTCCTCAAAGCCTAAGGAGGTCCTTGGGTGAACTGAAGGGCTGCTGAGCCACTGAGGTGGCCTCCCAGAAATAAACCCCTAAACTTGTGTGAAGAGAAGTTACTATTTTATACCCCATAAATGGGGACTGGGATGGTGAGTGCCGTCATTTCATCTTTACAGGATGACAGAAGAGCTCACAGGTCTGCAATACCGCATTTAATATTTGTTCAGAAAGCCGCTCAGACCTGAGCACGTAACAGGAATATGAAGGAAGAAGCCTTTGAGAAGAGGGACGGAAGGACAGAAGTCAAGGGCTATCAACTCTGTATGCCAGCAAGAGTGGACGAGGGATGGCTACCCTGCAAAACCCCGCCTAGGCTAACAGTCATGGTCCCCTCTCCCCTCCAAAGGGTATGAACCAACGTGGAAATCCAGATGTCTACAGTCCCAGTATCCCCAGCAGTAAGAAGAGGGAATGCTGCTGTGGGAGTTGTACGGTGCGCGGTAAGAGCTGAGCCCTGAGCTGCCGGCACAGCAGTTCGCACTAACTTACCTGCCAGGTTAGTTTTAAGTAATGTATTAAGGTGCTGGGTGCTCGTTAGCATTTCCATTAGCCAGAGTTAAGGATTAAACCACCACTACTGCTGTCTTCAAGGTCATTTTCAACAGCAGCTAGTCCTTGGGGAAGAAATGAGGAGAGTCTGACAATCAAAGCAAAGAAAGCTCTTAACTGACACTAGACCAAGTGTTCATAGCAGCAGCACAGGGAGAGCAGCCGGTGATCCACATTTGGGGGGCTGCTGAGTAAGGTAGAAGCTTTTGGGCATGCCCTTGCTAACCAGAGGGCATCGGTGCCGTACCCTGTGACTGTAGAGATCACAGGTAATTAACTAAGCACTCAGCATGCCTGCAGGGAACAGGGTTTCCAGCCAACCCTCCCAGCAGCTGGCCGAAGAAGGTCAGCCCCGAAGCGCAGACAACCCCCTGGAGCATCCATTAACCGACCTCCATCCCTCCCTGCAGACCGGCGTTTCACTTGGACGTCACAGCCCTCCAGAGAGGTCACAACAGGACCCAAAGGAGGTTGTCAAGAGTTTACATCAGCTCTCTACCTCCAGGTGCTGACAGGAGCTCAGGTAGGTAGGTGGAGGAGAGTGCTTATTTCCACAGCTTGCAATTATAAGTTGCTTTCTCTCCCTTGCTGTGGGGAACAAAAAGCCTGTACTCTCTCCCCAAAAGAGTGGGTGAGGGGGGTGGGCTTTTTTTGTTGGTTGGTTGGGGTTTTTTCTCCCCAACAGGAAAAAAATAATTTTAAAGAAATCAAAGGAACATTTTAATAAAATATGAAACACCCATAAATCCTTTTCAGAAGGTCCTTTGAAACTGTAAAGTCATCTTCAGGTGTGCAGAAGGAGCAGAAGACCCTCTTGTCTACAAGAAACCAAACCATTTGTGGTTACAACTAAGGGCGGGCCACGGCCAGGTCAGGATAAGTATCTGTCAAGACACAGGAAAGGAGCACAGTGAAAAGCAAAAGCTTCCATGTTTTAATAAGTCCAAGTTCCAGGCTATGCACCCTAAGAAGAATACAGGTCCAGAGAGGGGTGACAAGGATTAGAGACGGCTTCTCTACAGAGAAAAACTTAAAACACTAGAGCTCTTCAGATGTCTAATGGGAATGCGATGGAGATCTACAAGATCCCAAAGGGCATGGAGATGCCCGCAGGCAGCGCCATGCTTCACCGTTATTCCCAGTACAAGAACTGGGGACCATCAACCGAAATGACATGGGGCAGCTTTAAAAACAAAGCAGGAGGGGCTACCCCACGCAACTCGGCAGCGCGGCTCTTTGCCGCAATGCGTCACAACCGCAAATCTTTACTCGGTTTTGAAAAGCAGCTAGGCGAATTCATGGAAGAAAAGTCTACCAAGTGCTGATAAAACATCAATAAATTGTTTCTGGATTACCAAGTCACCGAGCTGCAGATCCTGACAGGTGAGGGCGTACACCAGCGATGCCCTCCCAGGCTCTCCCTGCAGCACTCCCCGGTGGCTCGCAATCAATGGGGCCTTCAGTGGACCCAGCCTGGCCTTTTCCATGTTATCTGGAAAGACTTTTGATGCATTTTCCATGTGTGTATTGACTTTTTTTTTTTGCTTCATACATATCTGGGTATATCTGCATCAGTTGCAACTCAGTCCCATACAGAGAAGTTGTTGGGTCTTCTACGCTTCCAGTCTGACACCAGGGTAATTCCAGCTTGAACCCTTTCCCAGGTTACAACAAGGGCATACTTTCATCTCTCCACCCCAGAGCACGCTCCTCAACCTGAGGCATGGTAAGAAGCTCTTCCAACAGAAAGCACGAGATCTTGAAGCCAAACCATGGAGCACGAGGATACCAACTACACCAAAAACACTGCATGCATGATTACCAGCGCCGACAGTTCAATTAATGCAGAGAGCACATTTCCTTTTCTATTTCGGTTGCTAATAGATCACATGGGGGACAATCCCATAGGAGACGTCACTATTTTTCCTCGAGCAGTCTGCCAGATTTACTTTTTTTCTATTTTTTTTTTTTAACATGTTTAACCTAAATTTTCATGTCCTCAATTTGAATTTTCAGCCCTTTGACTGTTTCTGCCGTTCTTCTCTGCACTCCTTCCAACATAATGATACGCCCCTGGCAGTGGCGAGCACGAAGCTGATGGTAACACCGTGTTACTGCAGCAACGCTCAGGCTCTCTGCCCACCCACAGCCCAACATGCAGATCACCACGTCGCCTTCAAACCCCGATTCGAACTACCCCCCTCGCGACACTTCCAGCATATCTTGCAACATTCCTCGTCTCCAACTTTCTTCCTCTCATCAGATCGCGTACATTTGGGGTTATTTCTTGCTGGAGGCATTAGAGGCGCATTATCTGAGTTGATCAGCAATCTGGCTCTTTTGGCTGCGTTTCAGTCTTTCCAGATTCTTTTGTACCATATTTTTCTGTGACTAATTATTGTGAAATTTCTGCTACATTGGTGGCACCAGAGCATGTTATTAACATGCTGTTAAATCTTCATTGAGAGGTGACAGAGGAACAGAATAAGAAACCCCAGCATTAACTTTCAAAGCAAAAATAAATCAGTAAGCCATGAAAACTGGATGACTATGTCAGTAGTGCATGGAGGCAGAGGGGATTCCAGTCTTATTTACTTTTTTCCAGTGTATTCCAATAACAAGTTTAGGGGTAAACTTATCCTACCAACAGCACCTTGGCCACAGCAATAAAACCCCTCTATATTATTATTATATACAACACTACAGCACTCTCTCCCATTCTCGTATTTAGTCTCCTACCTTTAGCAGCAGTACAAAATACGGACACACAAAGAAAGAACAAAACCACCCACAAAGAACAGAGGCAGACTAGAATATACACTCACCATCCTCAGGCACCGTCCAAAATCTCCTGGTTCAATCACAGTTCGGTCTCTTCTTGTTCTTCCACCAGTCTCACCTGCGGCAAAGAAGAGAACCCAGAGCAGAAGTTTAGATCAACAGTAATGACGCTTCAGTATAAACATAGAGGGAAAAAACCTCAAAAAAAAATCAAGAGCCAAGAGGCCAGCGCCCTGTACCCATCACTGCCAACCTCAGGAGCTGCTGGAAATCAGATTCAGCATCACAGGGGAGACACCAATTCCTCTCATCAGCCACTACATGCCACACGCAGGGCTCGTAACCCACCCGCGCGCACCAGCCAGTGCCCCAGAGCTGCAAAAAAACACACCTCAGGGCAGCGCGGGAGGGAGCTGAAAGAAGAAAAGACTTGGTCAAGATGGTTCAAGGACCTGGGGAGGATCCTTCTTCATACGAAACCCGAGTGCTTGGAGAAGATCACTGTGGTCTTGGGAGGAAATCATCTCTTAAAAATCAAATCTTGTCCTGCCTAGGAGGCAGGGCAGGACGCAAGAGCTCAAAATCCCAAGTAAAAACTAGCAGCCCCTTCTGCCAGCTTTCCCCCTGCCAGCAGGGGGAGAGGCGCTGCGCAGGAGGGGAAAAGCCTTGAGAAAAGGCTCACGCGAGACGTGAGCGAGGTCCTGCTCTGAGAAGATCCTTTCCAATAGCACCGGATAGTCCTACAGCTGATCCTGGGATTTCCATGGAGGAAGAGACCCTTCCTTAAGGTCTTCAGATCTCTCCAATATAGGATCATTTGATCACCAACATATCTCTCATCTGTCCAAATTCTGCCCTCTGTTCTGCTCTTCCAACCCCACACAGGGGACTGAATTCCACACAATTAAACATTGCCATCGGAAATGGGTTGGCAGCCCTGCAGCGGCTCAGTGCAGTCCCGTTCCCGGTGCCGCTCACCCGGCCGCTCAGCCCCTTCACTGCATGCACGAGTAGCACAGAGATCTGCACGTGTGTCCCAACCGTTTTTAAAAATAACAATGTTTTAAGTGGGGATGTTCAGTATTTAAGCGTAGCCTGAAGATAGCTTAGAGTTCATCAACCAATGTCAAAGCACGCCAAAGCTCCAGGAACTCTCAAGGTCTTCCGTAAGTTTTGCCACCATTTATTTTAACCTTTTTCCTCCTTAGATGAAATACAACCGTCAACAAACGTGGAATTGGAGAACATCTAAATATCTCACACAACATACCCTGGCTGAGAATTACTCCTCCTTCCACCATTGAGGAATCAGGTCAGCGACAGAAGAGTTTCAGAACACCTACGCAAGGGATTTCTCTCCCAGCCCAGAATTCCGTGAGGTTTGACACCCACACGTCAGCAGGCCAAGCTGAGCGCCAGCGCTAAGGAGTCATTTTTGAAATGCATTCTTCATCGTGAGCAGGCAGCACCCAAGTCCTCCAGCGCTGCTGCGCCGGGCGGGAGGGAGCTCCCACCCCACTCCAGCAGTGCCCTCAGCTACAAATAATTACCCGTGTACTTTCAGTTCATGTCTCCTGTCCTGCCACGTTCTCGACGAGGAAGGAATGGGAGTTCAGAAAGGATTCAAAACTTGTGCACTGTATTACCTAACGTTTAAAAGCAGATCCCCAAGATTCAGGAAAATAAGAAAAAAACCACAATGGGAATCAACTTTTTTCCTAGGAAAATAGAAAAAGCCAAATACTGCACTATCTCCCTTCAAACCCAGATCCAGCCTGTCTTTTTTCAATTATAAAAGCTTTTTTCCCCACTATTTAGCAAAATGACTTTATATAGAGAAAAAAAAAATCCAGTAGCAGCTTACCACGCCACCAGGAAGAGTCGCTGCCAACTGGTGAGTTACAAATTAGGTGAAAAGCACAATTCGGAAGTGAAGTAGAACGTTAAGTATGCTTTGTTCACTAGTCTGAAGAAATCTGAATTATTGATAACACGGAATGACACAAGAGTACTTTTCCTGCAGTACGCTTTGTACCAATTTATTAAACCATTACTACTTCAGTTTCTCACTTCCTTCCTTGTAGGAGAAGTTGGGAATTGCTGGGAACTGCCACTCTCTTTGGCTACGTCACGTTTGAGGATGTTCCTCCTCGCTCCCATCCCCCTGGCTGTTCTGGAAAGGCAGTTGCCCAAGAGGAAGGCAGCTCAGGGCAGCCGGGACTCCCGCAGCCGCATTAGCTCAGCCTGCAGGAATGCCGCTGCTCCTCCGCTCCTCCGCCCCCGAAGCCGGAGCAGCCATGAAGCTGAAGGGGCTCCTGAGGATTTATGGCTTCTGGAGGAAGCCGGGAGATACCACAAAATCCCCCAAGCACTGCTTCTCCCACCGAGGAAAGCTTTGGGCCTCCAGCGCTACCCGAATTACACCTGGCCCAGTCCACCCATCCGCAGGCAGCTTTGCTCGTGCACTTGTGCAGCCCCACGTGCTCCTCTGCTGGCATCCCGAATGTTCCAAGGCTGGCCGTGGTCCTCCTCCTCCTTTCAAAGGCTGCCATGTCTGACTGGATCCTGTGTCCGACTGGCTCCCAGCTCTGCCACTGTGGCCTCCAGCCCTTGGGAGGGAGGACGGCAGCTGCCCAGCACCACTGCCCACCACCTCTGTGGGCTGGCGCCTACCACCTCTCCCGTGGGCGTCATGCCTCTGCTCAAGGAGCCATTTCCCATGCAGGAGGTTGGATTCCCCCAAAATCCAGGTCAGAAGCTTCTCTAAAATCTTGGTCACAGGGGCTGGGCTGGAACTGGCCACCTGCCATGCCCAGCCAAGGCGGAGGCCGACACTGCCGAATTAAACGAAGAGGTGACCAGAGATGGAGAAAGACAAGACAAAAAGGATGAAACTGGAGAGAAGATAGAAGAGTGCGATGGCCTTTCACGCACGGATGGAAACCACAGCGCAGAGCCTCAGGTGTTCTGCTGCCAGGCAGTCACGGGCAGAGCACGGGACTTGTGTCCCACGGCCGGGGGCCAGCACAGCCGGCAGCCCGCTGCCCTCCCCACTGCTGGACTGCAGGGAGGAGCAGGATGGTGCTAGCGGTGCCGGCGGGGTGATGCTGCCCAACACGCCTGGGTTGGGGGAAGTAGAGAAAATAACTCGCTTCACTTGAGCATTTTTATAGCCTGTATCCTACCCTGGAACTATTCATCTCGGAGCCAAGCCCTCTGATAATAAGGAAGTGTCAGGGTTGAGAACACTCGTAAAAATCTCAATTTTCTCTCCCCATAGCCCTCTTGCCCATGTGACTCACACGGTTATTGCACACTTCGTTAGGCAACCACGTTATTTCCTCCAGGGATCTTTGCCTCTCCCAGTACGAAACAGAGCAGCAGGGACCGAAGCAGCGTCCGTCTTGAAACCTCTGCCCTTGTTCGCTGCAGATGCTGGAAGAGATGCAGGGTCTGCGAGAAAAGAGCCCAGACAGCAGGAGTGAGCTCTGCCTGCAGAGCTGGACCCCCCGTCCTCCTCCGGGATGCTTGCCCCCCACCCGAGCCAGACATTTCACAGACGATATGTGACTATTCTCCATTTTCTGGATCGCAGCTCTGGACTCTGGACACCCGCGTTGCCTCTCAGCTGCAAGCCGAGTCAAGGTGCGATACAAACTGTACGCGTGCTGGAAAACCCGACTCTCCAAGCAAAGAATTAGGCTGTCCAAAAATCAGAAGAAACATTTACTCCCTCTGCCTCCCTGTGTCTCACGGAGGTGCCGTGAAACCACATCGCTGCTTCACCAGTGTGTATTTACAGGAGCCTCACAGAAAAGCTTGTGAAAAGCTTAATAGCCCTGCCTTCAACACAGCTTGATTAACGACAGCGAGCCAGGCGTAGGAAACGCTGAATAATAAGGAACGGCACGGCTTCTCCCTGTCATCGGCAGGCTGCGGGGAGTGGGGGTCCTTTGGGAGGGAGGAAGGATGCCCGTCGGGGCACACGGGGATACTGCAGATGCACACATGGAGCTATGGAAAGGTGGGAAACGCAGCAAGCGCAGATTACGGCTTCCAGCCTTGTTAGCACTGCTGCGAGGCAGCTTTCGGTGCGCACCCCAGGCAAGGTGGGTGGCCTTTCTGGCAGCTCCACACTTCCCGCTACGAGACTCAGTTTTAATTGCTTATAAAACTTTGCCAATTGTTTGCAGTTGGAGCGAAGGTCTCTGTGCTCAGTGCCTGCCCCAGGCACTGATTTTGTTTTAATTTCAGCTAAAATAGTAGAGTTAGTCCTGATATACTTAACGGGGAAAAACAAGTCCTAATATTAACCAGGAGATGCTAGAAGAAACAACCAGGAACCCTATTGGCCTTATTTTGATCCCAAACGAAACAGAACAGCCATCTCGAGCCTCTCAACTAATTAGAGGCTAAAAATATAATTGTCAGACCACATAGTTACATGCAAAGCAGATTGTACGGGACAGTCTTTGTTATTTTAAGCAAAATTACAGGTCTGAGGACTGTTTCTAATGAAGGCCGCTACCAGCTGGTCTTCAACAACAAAAAGCTTTTACTGATGAATAACTATTAAAAGAAAAGACTGGGCTACCAGAGCTTAGGAATGTCACAGTAATAGCAGATAACGATGACAAGTTGCCAAAGTATTCGGATTGCTCTGCCACGCTAAGTGGTCACAATTTAACTGCACACGGGTATGACCAGGGGCAAGGGATGAATTCAGAGATGCAGAATTCCCCACAAGATGAAGGGCTGCTGTTTTCCAGGTGGTGTACCTTAGACGACCCCACAGTCACCTCCACATAAGCTGTCCCAACAAGGAGCAGGCAAAAAGTCTACTGCACTAATACATAAAATTAGTAAACAGCAGAGGCAGTGAATTGATGGCATTTCTGTCCCCAGCGCTGCTGGGGCCATGGCTATAACTGCCTCTAGGTGGCCAGAGCTAAGAGAGCACGTTTGAAGCAGAACGACACAACCCATCTAGTGATCCAAAGACAAATGAGCTCGCACATGCAGCTTAAAAAAAACCCCAAAACCCATAAAGAGAAGACTTGCTCAATATGTTTAAGTATTTATGCAAAGTATAGCCAGCTCTGGGCAACTCTGCTGACAAAGATATAACTCAATCCAATTACTGGTAGATGAAGTTTCAGAACTGGATAAATTCCATCAAGCTTATGACAAAAGCTGGCCCTTTTACTGCTTAGACTACTTAAAACTGATACTTTTTTTTTGGTCCAGGTCTGAATATGTGAACCCTGACAGGTCTCTGAGTAAGCAGAGTTGCCCACGATGCCCTCAGCACACCCCACCTCCAGCTGCTCTTCCCAAGGAGACCGGCAACTCGGGATTACAGACCATCTCTCGCACTCAAAGTCCACCTACCTGTGAGATGTGGGGAGGGGAAGAGATGTTCTCCCAGGGGAGGGGGTACCTGCCATGGCACCGCAGCACTGCACACGCGTTCCCCGTCCCGAGCACCAGGAGATGGTCTCAGACCAACAAGGAACAAAACACAGACACCGCTTTGCTCAGCCCACGGCGCAGTAACATGTCCTGCCCGAGAGCTGAACCGCCCTGGCTTCCCCAGAGCCACCGTGGCAGCTGGGAGAGGGCAATGGCTTGCAAACCCTTCTGGGCCATCCAATCTAAGAGTCAGTTCATGATTAAAATGCCTTTAAAGTGTTTTCCTTCCTATTTAAAAACGATCAAGACCTCTTTAAGATTGATTAGGCTCCTCTTGCATTCCAAGCAGGAACATGCGGGTTTCAAACACGGGATTGCACCCGAGGGATCAGACCAGGACACACAAAGCAGCTCTTTGCAGGACTGCAGGGAGACCGGGGAAAGCCGCTGTAGTCAGAAACGCTCCTGACTACACAGCACCATCCTACAGAGGAAATTCACCTTGTGGCCCCCAAAAACATACCCAGATTGGGCTAGTGCGTCGCTAGTCCTCATGCACGTTCTCAGTCCAAGCTGATACAGGGGTACAGTGAGTATGTCAGAGGCTGTGCTCTGAGCCAGCACCGTTACCGGTCACGGAGCCACATGAATAAGACGGGGACAGGTTACCCAGCCCTGCTTGACCGATAGCTAGGCATGGAGCAGGAGAGAAACAGGATACGAGTGTGCCAGCTGCAGGGGCGGGTAGTTGAACGTGTGCAAGCGCGGATAAGATTACAGAGAGCGCAGAGCAACAGGAGGATGGAAACCAAAGAGCAAATCCCTAAGGAAGTGCTGAAGGAGCGGCAGAGTGAGGGAGAGAACGGGCAGAGCAAGTTCGGGGAAGGGATCTCAGGAGCACAGCTGCCATGGAGTCAAACCTCCCCAACAGTGATGGCGGTGAGAATAATTTTGCCAAGCTCAAGGTTTCTGCACCAGCAGTTCTAGTAGAGCAGGTAAGGCAGGTCGAGGAGACGAGGGACGTCAGTCTGAATGGGCTACGTACCAGGGACTTACCACGAAAGCAGGAAAAAAAGTCAGCCCCAGGAGTTAAGCAGGAGCAGAGCTGAGCTTTGCCTTTAAGAAGGGAGAAATTACACAGCATGGGGAAGGATTCAGAGGCAGGTGAGAAACTGAGGGAAGAGAATGGTGTAACAAGGAGGAAGAGACAGCATGGGGTCAGAGCCAAGAGGACAAACCAGAAAACTTGTGCCTGGTGCAGGGAAGGGAGAAGAGCATGTGGGAAACACAGAGAGGGAGGAAGGGACATTGACATCGTATTTTGTCTTTTTCCCTCCACAGAAACAAGGTCCTCTGCAGTAAAAAGGAAGGGGAAAGACGACTGGAGAAGTCAGAGGTGTGCTCAGAGCAGCCACGGGCTTAACACCTGACAAAGCAAAGCTCTTGTTTAGCAAAGAGCACAGCAGATCCAACACAAGCCCTGAGCCCGCAACGCAGCATGCAGGCCTGGCCCCGGAGGGCTGCAATGGATGCACCGCTGCCAAAAGCAAGAACAAAAGTGAAAAGTTTTGGAAAAGTAAATAGATGAGAAGAGAGATAGGCTGGAGATCACAGAGCTTGGGAAGAGCAACGCAGACCCCAAGGGCAGAGACACTGGTGGGAACAGGGCTCTCTGCTGGAGCTAGGCTGGGGTGAGGACCCCAGGGCAGGAGCAAGCACCGGCCGTTTTGGGGTTCATGCTGGTGAACGGTGTAGAAGTGAGGACTGCCAAGGGTGGAAGAAACAGCGAAGGCAGCAGCCATGGAAGGAAAGATGCAGGAATGTGGAAGAGGGTGTGGAGAGAGCTGGAGGGCAAAATGGGCAAACAAGACTAGAGCTCAGGAAAATACCACCAGAATTTGAAAAATGCCTGACTCAATAGGCCGGGCCAGATACACGCACGCAGTGAAGACCTGCCACCCATCTCTGCGCTTCAGGCCCAGGGAACAGCTTAGCCGGGGGACAATATCAAAGGGGTCTAACGACAACTTGTTTTGTGGAGGAGTGAAGAAAGAGGGGAGGGGGAGATCCTTACAGCACATCCGAGGTGCAGGACCGCTTCTCCACCACCATCCTTTCCTCTGCCAAGGTCACCCTGCCATGTCTCGCTCAGACAAGAGTCAGGAGAGATAGATACACAGAGGAGCCAGTAAACAGTTTACACCACAAGCATGGGCAGACAGACTGATGGACTCCAGCTCATAGGACACCTACAGCAAGAAGGGTCCAGCAGTGCCACCCAGATGTCAACAAGGTGTGCAGGATTATGAGGAAAGAGAACAGAGCCCAGTGCTTTGCCAGACCCCTAACGAGCACTGCTATCCATCACTGCCATGATTTTAAGCATAATTAATTTCAGCAGCATGCCTGCCTGCCAGCTGACTCCACGTTTTACCTTAATGACAGTGAAATCGGCATTTCAAGGGAAAACCAGTAACTGTGAAGGATGCCCCACATATCATGGAGTGAGGGCCATTAGCGTGCGTTACTCAAGAGCATCTTCATTCTCTTACCACGGCTGTGGCAGTGAAATACCTTGCTCTGCAGGCGAAGCAGCCAAGGGGCTGGGGGCAGCCGGTGGCACCAGGTGGCAGCAGCACACCAGGGATGCTCCCCTGCCAGGTCAGCCTCTGCCTCCTCCTCCTCCATCTTCCTAACGAGCTGGCAGAGAACAGGGCCTGGCAAAGGCTCTGCGCCATGCCACACGCCCTGCCGTCGCTGCGCTGATTCATTCCCCATCACAGCCAGCAAGAAGCTGAGACACCAACAGAGAGCGAGACAGACCCCTCATTCATTTCAGGGGCACATGGAGGAACCATGGACCCAAAGAGCCCCCCACCGCCCCCATGCCATCCCCACCCTCCAAAGTCTTTCATCCCGAGCCGGCAGAGAAGGGATTCAAAGCCAAGGATCCAAGCTGAACTTCATAACCACGGGACTAACGGAGACAGGAAGCACAGCTTTGGCAAGCATTTCCAAAGCCCCCTGTAACTCCAGCCCGTTGTTCTCCAGTTTTGTTTGCTTTTCTTTAAAAAAGCAGTTGGGACATTTTGAGTCACAATTAAGCCTTTATTCAAGTACAAACAATTGCCTGGTCCCTACCCAAAGCAGTGCAGATGGAGCCATCCCAGCTGCAATCCAGGCTCCTGCCTGCTCCCGGTCCTCCGCCTGTAGCCCTGGAAAGACACATGTGGGCGCTGGGCTCTCTCTCACTCCACCGCTGGCAGCCCCGTTACCTCTCTCCACACCGTGCCGTGCTCAGATTTTAACTCAATCTCAGGAAGGAAGCAGCAACAACTTCAAGGAAACGGTGCCTGTGCTACTGAGGTCACATCCCAAGTCTCCAGGCTGGGGAAGCGCTGTCTAAACTGGTCTCTGTGCAAACACTCATTTCTTCTTATGCATCAGGAGAATTCGCCTTTTAATTCCCATCAATTTCTGGAGTCTTTGACAGCCACGGTTTTCTTTGAAAGGCAGTCTTTGTGACTGCAGGAAAAAGCCTGAGATATGTGACCCAAATGCACCAGAAGGCTCAGAAATCAAAAGATCAAGTCTTGAAGCGTGCCACTCCCCCTCTCCACCCCGCACCAACTTTCCCCAGCCAAGCTCACGGCTGCAATACGCTCGTACTCACCATCTGGGTACTTTAAAGTAATTTCAAGTAAACAGCAGCAACGCAACTTCAGCCCAGTTGCTATTACAAATACAACTTCTATTATTCTTTTATACAGGTGTGTAAACATACTCATCCGGTATTATTTTACAGTTCCTAAGGTTTCTAAGGCATCTGCCTGCAGCCAGAAGACAGGAACCATACCCCTCGGTAAGGGCAACTGGAGGCCAGGCAGGATACGCCTGACATCCAAACTGGTACTACACTAAACTGGTACCTGCCTGCAAGCATCTGAATCCCCCCTGGGATTCAATAGAAAGTGTCTGAAAGAAAAGAGTATTGCTGTTATTCCAGGTGATCGTATGCCCTATAATGGTCCTGCAACACTGCCGGGTTTGACAGCCCAGAGATGGCCACACTTCCACCTCTGGCTGTGTCTGCTCAGTGCTGAAACCCCAGGGGCTTGTTCCACATGTGCTGCTGACCAGAGGCAGAGCCCAGGCCAGAACCCATGCACCACCACTCGCATACAACATTTCTAGGAGAGCCTGTTGTCGCCAAGGGTAATTTTCCTCCACAGGAAGAAAAATTAACCATTTTTTAGTTACTCACATAGAATGGTTTAGGTTGGAAGGGACCTTGAAGATCATCTAGCTTCCTGCCCCCCTGGGCAGGGACACCTCCCACCAGCCCAGGTTGCTCCAAGCCCCGTCCAACCTGGCCTTGAACACCTCGAGGGATGGGGCAGCCACAGCTTCTCTGGGCAACCTGCGCCAGGGGCTCACTGCCCTCACAGGAAAGAATTTCTTCCTAATATCTAATCTAAATCTCCCCTCTTTCAGTTTGAGACCATTCCCCCTCGTCTCATCACTACATGTCTGTGTAAAAAGTTTCTCTCCAGCATCCTTCAGATACTGGAAGGCCTTATGGTCTCTCCGGAACCTTCTCTTCTCCAGGCTGAACAACCCCAACTCTCTCAGCCTGTCCTCATAGGAGAGGTGCTCCAGCCCTCAAAGCATCAACATGTACATGAAAAAGTTACAACAAAACTAGAGCAGGTCTGAGATGACAACAGAACATTGAGATTTCTTCTCTTGACTCACCCAAACCAAGTCACCCAAACCAAGCCCAGTTTCCCCAGCAGCCTTCCCACAACGAGCCGCACCAACGAGAAGAGGAGGATCCTGCACCAGGGTCTGCAGCGCTGACAGCGACATCCAACCGCTTGAAACGTGGCCAGGAGCACACATCCCTGCTGAACGCTCCTCCCTGCTCCCGGTGGAAACCCAGTTCCTCTCTAAAACTTGCAATAATTGCACCATTATCAAATTAAATACACAACTCCACCTTCCACAGGAAGAACACTCTAAAACAGAGTGACAAACATCTGCTTGGGGTTTCTACCATCAAGCTACAGGAAGACAGATGACCACAAGATCAGAGGAAAACCCTTGAGAGTTGTTATTAAATAAGTTAAGAGCTCACTTTACATGTTCAGCTTGAAATCTCTTGCTTTTTGCTAAGCACCGTCATCCAACTGTCAAACCTGCCAGCTCCTGCGGAAGCACCGGGTTTGTGGGCAGCTTCTCTGGATGGTATGTTATGACGGCAGCCTGGATGTCCTCCTTCCCCGTGCCACTGCGGAGAGGAGCCCTCTCAGGGCTTGGTGTTGTCACCACTGCTCTTCCCAACCAGGCACATACAGCAACGAACTTGGAAACTTGCCCTTCATGAGGCTTTTCAGGGGGTGGTATCCCTCCCAGAACCAAGCAATACCTAACCTGGCCTTTAACAATTCCCCTTTCCCACCCCAAGCCCCCAAAATCTCTGGTTTAAGAAGGTGAAACTGGAGCCTCTGGTCTTTAATTTCTAGGTACCTGGAGCCTTCAAAAATGTTTTGCGCTTTAGCAGTGGAAAATCACGTGAAGGGATTGCCTTGCACACTGACCTGCTTTCATTAATAAACTCACCTCAAATGACGTGGGCAGGACATTAAGTTCAGGTAAGCTTAACTGCTACCATCTCGGCGCTCTACCACGAGCTTAACTGTTTCTAAAAACAGTGCTGTCCATGACATCCTCTCAAAAGGCACTCTTAGAAAGGGAAATCCCCAGCCAATCAATAAAAGGAAAGAGAAGGCAATTCGATATATATAGCAAGTCCCCTGCTTATCTAGCAGCGAGAGCTGCATAAATTCACACGCACTGTCCCTTCCCTGCTGCCAGCTTCCACCAGGATGGCCACACGACAAGCTCAGTGCTGAAAGGAGCCTGAGGATTTATGCTCATCTGCTGTAATTCACACAGATCTTTTTGCGTGCCAGGAACAGAGCCTTGGATTTCTTACCTTTAATAACTGACTGTATTAATACTCGTTAAGGATCAAATTCCTGCCTCTAAAACATTTAGGACAAAACCTAAATGCATCAGACTTGCTATATCTAAACACAAAGACAAATCTCAGTAGGCAAAGGGGATTTTTATCATCTTTGCTCAAATATGAGACAGTCACCTTCCTCCCGTCAGCGCATCACCGACACGCACTGATTACACCCCATGGCTGCTGAAACCATCGGCAGATCTATCGGCAATTGCAGCTGAAGCCAGGTTTTCCCCAGCCCTGCGTATTCCTTTAGCACATGCTCTGCAACACAAGCCGGCATCCAGGGCTGCAGCACAGCACCTCTGGGTGCCGGCAGTAATGGAGAACGAGCAGAGCTGAAAGCTGCGGCTTTGAAAGAAGTCGGAGTCGCAGAACTCAAGGAGGCGCCCTGCTTCCCACCCTGTTGCTCCAGGAACAACCCTTCGCTCTGCGTTTAGGGGGCAGGGGGAAGCAGGAGCGGCAGCACAGCTATCCGCAGCACAAGCGCGGTGGGATCCCACCCGCTGGGCTCCCTGCTCCCCAGGGAACTCCCACAGCCAAGCCAGCTGCTCCTCCGAGCTTTGGTTTTGACTGCTTCGTCATTAGTAAAACATGCTGAAAATGTGACTTCCTCTGCTACAAGACCTATTGAACCTTTTCTGAGAAGTCTAAGTAACTTCCTCTTGTATTTCAATAAAAGAAGGCAAACCCACGGGCGGAACAGTTTCTCTCATACTTCTGGAAATTCCTCTAGTAGAAACACCTGTAGAAGAAGGAAAGATGCAGTAGAAGAGAGAGAAAGGGAGGGAGGGGGTTTCACTTTTCATCAAGTCTGTGTTTTAGAATAAACAAAACTGTTAGTCCGCTTTACAGGACGAAAACACTTTTGCTTCCTCTTTTGCCTCATTTAGCAATGAAAGCTCTGCACACTGTTTCCTCATGAGGCAGTTAGAAGATCTGCACAGAACCTCTGCATTCAACAGTTTTATATTAAACAATAATCTTCATTTACTCTCCTTGCTGAACAAAACCAGCTCTGTCTACGATGATCTTATCCAGCATCCAGAGATGCTTGGCTACCCTCTTTCCGATGGAAATGCAGAGAGCAGGCAGCAGAAAGGAATGCATCTGCCCGCTGGCATGCCAGGAGGGGTGACACTCCCCTGAGAGAGCTCTAGCAGGCCGAATATATTAACTTTTAGAATTACAGAAAGGGGAAAGAGCAAAGAACAGAGAAGGTAAGAAATGCTCTTGTGCCTGTCCAAGGAAGTGCAAAGGACGGGAGGGAGCGGTATGAGTCACTCGCTTGCTGGCACACACCAGCCCTGGCATCCACTCCCCCTGTGGATCCGCATCCAGTCGGTCCTGGCTGCCTGCCGGTAACGTGGCATTCCCGCCGGCAGCTGCCTGCAATATGTCTCCAGGCCGCCCTATAATGAGCACAGTACCTTGGATGCTAGAAGCCAGCGGCTCTCCTAACGAGAACAGTCAGTGGTGTGAGTCAGCCACAGGCACAAGAAAGGACATTACCAATTCTTCAGACAAAAGCCTGCGCATTCATTCACTTCTTCTGATCATTTATTCGTCTTAAGGGACTGCAGGGGCTTCCCCGCAGGCCCTGCTCTTCTCCAAGTCCACCAAATCTCAGCCTGAGGCAACTCCATTAATTATCGCTTCCTGCGCCAAGTCTCATCTCTCACCTTCAGCACGCAGAAAAGCTCCTCTCCAATGCAGTTCTTTGTGCTACCAACCTGCTGTGCTACAAAAAGAGAGCATCTGCTCTTCTAGGGTCGGCACCCCAATAACACACAGTATCCCAGGAACACAGAGTCAACATCATCGCTTAACGTTTAAGGCAAAGATTAATTTTGCCCAGGTCACCTCTCTGAAAGACACTGCCTCCCCAGAGCTCCCACTGGGAGCACCCACTCTCACCAGGCACAGCAGACACCCACTCAAAGGATCACGACTGCCAGGCTGAGGAACAGAAGTGAAGCTGTCACAGCCACCAGGCCAACATCAGGAGAAGGATCAGAGCAAAGCCGCTCCAGCAACAACTTTGTTTAAGGTACCGTTTCCACTCCGGGTGGAGGAGCACTCAACACTGCCCTATAAGATGGTGCAATCTGGCACAGCTACAGGGCAAGTCTGGGACTTGCTCTTAGGTCCCCCCGGGGATTTCTGCACGTACCTCCAAAACATGGGAGTCTCCCACCACGGCCCCTTCCCTTACCACAGGACTTCTCACAAAAAGGTCGTGTATTCTTGCCGTTATGTTGCCCTTTAGTTTCAACTGCTGCTAGGATGACGCACCACAGGTTCAAAACCCCCCCGGAAAATAGGGACTTCACAGCTTAAACAAGCACTTCTCCTTTGAAATCAAGGTACTTTCTCTTCCCACAGGCAGATAAATCCCAGTGTGAAAGCCCAGCGTACATCAATAACAGACATTCAGAGCCCAATATACCTTCCACCTGCCTGAGTTAGAGGCAACAAGGCCCTGAGCAGGGCGGCAGTGTGGGCACTGGAGTGGGAATGGAAAGGATGCACGGCACTGGGTTATCCTGGGGATGATAAAATTCCCTAAATCTAGTAAGAAAATTACTGTATAAAGGCACTGTACTGCACGAGCTCTAGTACCAACCCGAGCACAGCAGAGTCAGAGCTGACATCCGTAGCAAAAACCATCGCCTTGGTTAACAGGCTATCAGCTCAACCAGGCTACAACTTTTACGAAAAGAGCCACCGCTGACCTCAGCTCTGTCCCTCTCCCTGGACACGGTGTTATTCCCTCTTCCTGCAAAAGGGAAAGGGTCAGCACGCAGAGCCCCAGCATCTTGTGGAAACCAGGTCCACACACGGAAGAGCTGCCTTGCTGCAAGCAAGATGAGATTTCTCTTTGCCCAGACTCCCTTGCTCTATATCCACAGCTACTTGCTGGGTTTGCCCGCACATCCATGGCCTCCGCATGTCACCAGGTCACCGGAGAAGGTGCACAGAAACAGGGGACACAGCTTTCCTTTCCTAGAGTAGTCGCCTCTTGTCAGCTGCTTGTAAAGGGTGTGGAGATGAAAAATGCAAGCCAGTAACTCCCCTGACAGACAAATATTAAGCGCTGGCACTTTCTAGAAGTAGATGATCTCCCCTCCATACCAGGCAGGTGATGAACAGCCTTGTGCAGGTGAGAGAGATGTTTGCAGAGGACTGAGAAGAACGAGGCACATTGTCTAGGAGCACAAAGGATTCAAACACACAGAAAGAAAAGCTGATACCCCAGAAAGGGGAGACAAAGTTAATCGCCCTGCAGGGATCCCAGCCCTTACTCGGTCTAACCCTTTGGGACTGTAGGGAAATGGCTGCCCAGGAGCACGGCAGACAGCGGCAGGCAGATACTCATCACACCAGAACTCAGCCGCAGTTCCTCAAGTCACAAGGACCTCAGCTTTAAAAAACAAAACAAAAAAAAAAAGCAGCACTGAACTGTAGCATCAAAGGAAATAACTCCCACATACAGAGGACATAAAAGTATCGGGCTGTGACAAACCCTGGAGTCGCGCCACTCATCACATTGAAGAAGCGCTGGAGAGGGAATGAGGGGCTGACAAGGGCCCAGACCTACCCAAGGGCACAGGAAAGTTGACAACAGGACTCAAAAACATGAGCTGTGCTTCAACACAGCCAGAGGGAAAATTTAACACCCCAGGACACTGGTAACGTACAGCAGACACAGCATCCTCAGTGGTACATAAAGCATCTTAAAGAAAAATCGCTGACACTTCCAGAGGAGCTCACCAAATCCCACTTCACTGTGCATCTTCCCAACAACCCCCACAATAGGTTACAGCTGTTCTTCCCCCTCCAAACACAGCCCTCTGCCCCACCACACGCAGGCTGTTCCGTTTCACACCCAACTTCAGCTTCCCCAAGCCTGAAAAGGCTCACTTCCACCTACCCAGGTCTGACCTTCAGGGCAGCACAGGCTTTTTGGTTTGCACCCAGATACCATGGGCTCGCTCCAAAGATTTCCACAAGAACAGAGCGTTTCAGCCTTTGGGAAATCCAGTCTACCATCAGGAAAGGAAGGCAGCAGCNGCCATCGGCTCGCTCCAAAGATTTCCACAAGCACAGAGCATTTCAGCCTTTGGGAAATCCAGTCTACCATCAGGGAAGGAAAGCAGTAGTGGCTCTGGCACTGGGGCAGCTGCAGCCCGGACCTGGTGGGAGGCAGGAAGGGGGTTCTGTGGTCTGGCCAGAAAGCAGAAGCAAGTACAAGCCCAAACGATGCGGACTGGGGTGAGAGGCAACGACTCCAGGGCTCCTTACACCCTCCTAAACGTACAGCCAAACGCCCTGGGTCACGAGGAGCCCATGGGGTGACGATGACACCAGGCGGTACCGGCAGGCAAGCCATGCCGCAGGAAGCACGGGCACTGACCCGAGCTCGGGGCTGGCAGCCAGCCATGCTCTCCCCAAGTACCCTCGGTGAGGTGTTCGCAAAACGGGGTGTAGGTGCCTCATAAACGAGATACTGAACAGGACAACAGCTTCTCTTGTTCACGTTAAAATAGTGACACGGTGTTCTACCTGGCTCTGTCACGTTGTGCTGTGTCAGTCATGCTCCAGCAACAAAGTGAATTTCCGCCAACTACTTTGAAAGATTTTAAAAAAAAAAATTATTGTGAATCCAGGCAGTATAGTTGAAATAACAGAGGCAACTGAATAGATTTATGCTGGTTTGCCACAAGGCACTCATCCACTCAGAGAAAGCTGGCTACTTCAACAAGTTTCTAGAATAAAACAAAACAACAAAACCCTCTGAAGCTTCCAGAAGGAACAATGCAAACTGCACCCCTCGCTCAGAGCAGTCCTCAGCTTCAACAGAGACCAGCAGGGAAAGACTGGCAGAGTTTAAGCAATTGAACTGACTGTAAAGTAGAAATGCTTTGAGGGTCCTTACCATAAAGCTGTCACTCACAAGCAGTACCATGTCCAAGCACGTTCTGCCAGAGAGAACAATTCCACAGTTTCATTTTGCAATGAAGAACTGGTCAGGTTGGAAAAGGAACAACGACTCCGCTTTCCAGTCAGTGCTGGCTGAGCCATGAAATGGAAGAAAGCTGAGCTCTAGCAAATACCCTGCTGTGGTGAATGTGGGCTTAAGTTCAGCTACAAGACTTTGCCCCCGAGCAGATAAGTTGTGAGCCGCATCTACCTATGCCTCTGCTGCCAGGACAGACTCCTCCAACGAGGGGTGGAGCTGACGGTGGTGAGCAGCCCCTGCAAAAGTCACCAGATTTGGCCTCTTGCTAGGTCTCAGGCCAACATATAGCTCACGCTTTTCTATTATTTCTAGCTAATGCCATTCCCAAGGCTTCGGTAAATCTCAGTCCTCATCACCATCCCTCCTGTGAACGTCATGCCCATCCTCCACAGTGCGATCGGATCCCCACCCTTGCAAGAGACAGCATGATATTTCTTTCCCCCAGGAAAATAAATATTGGCAAAAGCAAAACTCTATTGTGCATGCCCAGGAGAGCTGACCTTCACGGGGTTTACAGCACATGAGATCAGCTGTATCAAACACGCTGTTGAGCAAAGACTCCACCTAGAAGATAAGTGATACAACCCACGAGGGAAAGAAGGTTGGTATTACTCTAAATCAGAGACTAAAAGGAAAAAGGCAGCTACAAATGCACACAACAAAAAGGGAAGCCTCTGAGGCCGATAACTTGATACGTGTCGAAACAGAATTTACAGACACGTAACTCTCCCCTCTTGGGATAGGCCCTGGGCAGGCTTCTCCCTCTTGAAGGAGAAATTTGAGGGCATCTCCAACCGAGAAAGAGCAACAAAGTCAAAATAATAAGTAACAACAAAGTTGTGACCACTGCTAAGTGCAGGAGCCATCTGTTTAGTTTTGTTGGTGCTATGTCCCATCAACGTTATCTCCCGCAGGAAAGGCCAGACGCTGCTTTCAAATCTACCGTAGATCACTCAGGTCTGCGGAAAGACGCTGCAAAACAAATCCCACGCAAAGCTGTTCACACGATTCGATTCCCATCCCCAGGGAGGGAGAAGGAGCCCCTCCAGCTCCAAGGCAAACCCAGGTACGGCAGAGGAATGGAGGCTCCGTGCCAAAACCCCGGCGGGAGGAAGGCTGAGCACAGACACAGCGGGAGAGCTCTCAGGGGGCTGTGTCGGAAGGAGTCTCGACAGACCCTAAACCTCCACGTGCGTCAAACCCTCTCAGCAACTGTCACACTGACCAAACCAGAGATAAACGAAGCAAAGCCAGAGGGAAATAGCTGGCAGGTAAGGGGGATGTGTGCGTGCAGCCCAAAAAGGACTCCAAGAGCTTAGAGAGAAGGGCTGCCCAGTACCAGAACGCGCTCTCTGCCAGGAAAACAGGCTCATTTCAAACGGGATTCAACCACTGAATGTGTTTCAGTTTCACTTCAGCTCACGTTCCCAATTAAAAGAGCCGATTTTTCTGCACAGGCAAGGAACTGGGCACCACGCTGGCGTATACAGCAGCACAGTGCGTTACTGCTGCCGGAGCCTTTCAAATCAATCACAACGTCAAGAGCTCTGGCTGCAAAGCTGAAGCACCTCACACCAGGGCACTTTCCTTCCTCGCAGAAATTCATCGTCTCCGACAGAAAGTATGCCCGGTTTCCTTGGATTTGGTTCCGGGCCGCGAGGTGCAGATGTGGTTGTACTTGTTGCAAAGGCAGAGAGCAAGACAGCAACCAAACAACACGCATTCGAAAGTAGGCCTGAACAGGCATTTACTATTTATAAGCTAATCATCTGATCCCTCCCAAGGGAAATCCTATCCTTTCGGGCTGTTGAGAGCACACGTAACTGCACAGTCTCCACCGGACTGCTAGGGAGGAACAGAAGGGAAGCAATTACATCGGTGAGGAGCGCACTCAAAGTGCCCAGACAAAATTCCTCCCTGCTCCGTAACAGCGCAGGCATCCTCCTGGAGAACAAGCCAGGGATTACGAGCAAGGATTAATCTGTTACGCTAATTTGCTAAGAGCAAAGTAATTTTTTAAATAGATCTCCATTCATCATTATCTAAAAAGGGCTCTGATCTAGCTCTGCAAATGTTGACGTTTTCCTGCAAGCAGCGATAGAGCAGAGGCTCATGATAAGAGCCCGCATCGAAATCCAGAAACACACCAACAAGCAGAAAACCGGGGCTGCACGGAGCTACCTTGGAGGGTGGACAAGCAAGGTCGGAAGAGAAAGGTATGAACTTTCATAATTGCTTGCTAGTTATTAATTCCTGGGGGAACATTCCTGCCCTGGGAAGTTGAGCGTGATGTGCAAACATGCAGCGCTGATTTTTTTTTTTCCCCCCTGCTCACACTTCTCCCTGATAAAAATAATCTGGGTTAGATTATACTGCTTGATTTTCTTGTAAAACAATGCTCAGTCATTTCCAATGCAACTGCACACACTCAATGCAACCACACCACACCGCCCCAAGAAACAATCTCATTTTCCCTCTAGCCTCCTTTTTAATTCACTTACCAAACCATTACTGAGAACAACTCTCTCCCTCAGATGACAGCAGCCTCTAAAGACGAGCTGAGGATGCAGAACAGGAGTAGCTCTGTCTCAACCAGCACAGATGAAAGCAATGTCTCTTGGAGGAGAAGGCCCAGGTCCCGGAGCAATCCTCACAAAAGGGGCGGGCAAGAGCCACCCAGGTCTAGTGAGATGCAGGCCACGAGGAGGGGGAATCTCCACACACATCACCCACTTTGCTCCCACCAGAGCTGGGACAAGGGCAACTTTGAAAAGCCCCACGTGAACAAAAAACAAAAGCGAGCCAGTGCATATTTTGGCAGATCAAGATAACAATAAAAGCTTGCACAGTGGCATTCTCCAAAGCCTCTCTATCGTGGTAAGATCTAACCCTAAAGCTTCCCTTGAATTTGTCTTTTGTTTCTTTTTCCCCCTTTTAGCTTGCTACAGGTAGATCTGACAGTTGACTACGCGACCCTGTTGGCAAGACAGAAGGGCTGGAAGGACACTGCCACAAAACAAACCACAATGATACATCTGAGGAAATTTCCCTGTTCAGGCTGTCTCAGAAAAATCAAATAACTGTCACTGCCAGTGTAAACAGATTCCTGCGAACGCAGCAAAGAAAAGGGGAAAACAGATGTTCCTAGAAATTAATAACTATAAGTATAACTTTTCAATTTATTTCCCAGTCTTCACCTCCGTTTACTTAGCTATTCATCTTCCAGCAAACACCCCGAAAGACATTACGGCCATGTTACGAACTCCCAAGCAGAGCAGACCACAGAACTTCCCGGGCTGTTAGCTGAGCTGCAACACTTGCCATTGCTTTTATTAAGAAAAAGTATTGAGACTGGATGTAAAAGTTGTCAGCAAATACAAAGTCATCACTGACTTTGGGAAATTTGTTCTCATGCTTGATTTTCTACCACTTAAAAATATACGCTTTGTTTTCCACACACACACTCGTACACCCCCACCAGCCATACTGAATTCCCACAGTCCGGCTTCTGTCCTCCACAAATACACGCAGACTGACCCAATCTTCTCTCAGCTCCTCGTTGGCTGAAGCAGATGGAGTTCTCATCACCATGTGGCAGCTTTTTTAACCTTTAACCCCACCCTCAGACATCGTCTCGGAACTCTGCCCAGCTTTCCACCAGCCTTTGCACCACACACGGGCACCAAACTCGGGTGCGGCAGCGTTGGCACCAGCGAGAGCTGAGCTAACGCACCCTCTCCTCCTTCTCCGCGAGGTACCGAAGCCCACCTCTGCCTGCCCGCCTCCAGCCCCGCTCTGCGGTCAGCATCATCGTGAACCCATGCAAAAACTACTGCTCCCTAGGCCAGGCCTCACTCCTTGCTTCTCTGTTGGTGTAACAGACTGCTCCCGAGCAGTTTGCTTTCTCTGGTAAGAGACGCGTGGCCTCATCAGAAGTACAGCGCCAAATAAACCAGACCACTGCATGGGATCCCCGTCCCTTATTTGCCACTCGGCAGTCTGAGCTGCTTTTGCACTTCATCACCTTTTAGCTGCAAACTTTCTCCGGATCATTGACAAAATCAGCAGTAGGACCCTTACGAGACTGTTAACATGATGTCCCCAATGACGTTCTGGGAGCCACCAATTTAACACAGGTTATTATTATATGAGCCCTCCCCCCTTCGGTTAATTCAGCAGGAAAACCCAAACGCTTTAGGGAAACCTATGTTTACAACACATAGTTGTTTGAGGTTTTTTCACCAAGTGTCAAACCTGCAACACCACCATCTCCACACCAAACTGCAGCCACCGGCGGTTTCAAACCGGCACAGAAAGCTCCGCCGGCTGCTGCCCCGCAGGGAGGGGAGACACCTTCTCCAGAAACCACCAACGTCCGCGGGGGCACCGGGCAGACCCCACCGGGAGGGGGAGGGGAGCTGCAGCCCAGAGGTCTCTCCGGCAGAATAACCGTTCCCGCCGCCGGTGCGGCACAAGGATCCCCACACACCCCCCATCCCCCACCCGCGAGGGTCTTCCCGGTGGGATCTCCCGCCGGCCGGGAGGCGGGGGCGGGCGGCGGCGGCGCTCCCCTCCCGGGGCCGGCAAACCGGGCCCGCAGCCGAGGTCTGTCGCCGGCGGGCACGGCTCACCGAGCCGGGGAGCCACCCGCGGCCGGGCTGGGGCAGGGCTGCCGCTCCCGGTACGGCGGGACCGGGCCGAACGGCAGGGCCGGCGGCGGGCAGGCTGCCTCCGCCCCGGGCCTGACCCGCCGGGCGCCCCGCGTCTCTTTCCTTCTCCCCAGCCCCGGCAGCACCCGCCCCCCCCCGCCGTCACCGACCCCCCCGCGGCGCAGGCCGGCCCGGGCCCGTCCCCACCCACACCGGGCCGCGGGCCCGCCACCGCCGCCTCAGCGCTGCTGCCGCCACCGGGCCCTCACAGACAGGCCCCAGGGAGGCCCCGCTCACCGGGCGGCGGCGAGGAGGAGAGGGAGGCGGCGGGGGGAGGCCCGAGGAGCGCGGCGGGGCCGAGCCAGGGCCCGGGGGGGAGGGGGGAACCGGTGGGGCCTCACCTGGCTCCGTCCGCGCCGCTCCCGCCTCTGCCGCGTGCAGCTCCCCGCCCTGCCCCCCCCCGAGACCCGCGCGGCGCAGCCAATCAGCGCCCGGCGCCGCCGGCACCGCCGGCCAATGAACGGCGCGAACGCGTCCCCGCCCAGCGCCACCGGCCGCCAGGCCCCGCCCTTCTCCTCGCCCGTAAGCCTATCCCGTGACCCGGCGCGGAGCGCGGCGCGGGGGCGGGACCCGGCGCCCGGCGCCCAATGAGAAATCACAGCGCGTCCCGTCGCAGCCAATCCGCGGCCGGCTGACTCTTCGCCTCAGAAAAGGGCGGGCGGTCACCGGGGCGTCGCGGGGGCGGGGGGGAATCGAAAATCACCGGGGGGGGCCAATACCGGGGGCGGCGTCGCCCCCTCACGTGACCGCCGGTAACCGGGTCCCTCTCTCACACCCCCCCCGCCTGCCCGCAGCCCTCTCCCCGCCCGTCGCCTCTGCGCCCGCGGGGAACGGGGCGCGGGGGGGCGGCCCGAGGGGGCGGCCGGGGTCCTGGCGGCAGAGCCGTCCCGCGCCCCGTCCCCCTGCACCGGCAGCAGCCGCCCGCCGAGGCCGGTGGTGCGGGTATGCCCCGGGGGGAGCCCCTTACGGGCAGCGCCCCCCCCCCCCTTCCCCCGCGAGCGGGGCCTTGTCACAGGGTTGGGGCACCTCTGAGCCGCGGCGCAGCCGGTCTTCCCCAACGGGCCTGCGGAAGCCTTGGGGACGGTAAAAAAAAAATAAAATCTTAAGGCTTCCCTGTTTGATCGCCCCGCTCAGCCTTTGGCAGCCGCTGCGCTCCACGGCCAGCCGCTGCTTGCCTCTGCCTGCCAAAGGGCTGGATGTGCCTCTTCCCCACAGCTTGTCCCTGCGTTTCCACATCGTTGGCGTTACTTCTGCCGTTCCCACCCATGTCTCACCTTACACTCTACCTGCACTGCGAAACAGCCCTGCTGACATCCTAATGGGGCAACCCCAGGCTATCTTACAGTCCAGGTTTTACATTTCAGGCAGGCTCCCCTTCCCCCCAGCGCCTGCGGGATGGAGACGGGGACGGCGATCCCTTGGATGGATGAGGATGCTGCTTCCTGACGTGGTGTCTCCCTACCAGCGCCTGGACAGGGCAGCGTGAGGAAGGAACGAGCTGAGCTCAGCCCCAGACAGGTCTGGAGGGTTTGGGGATGAAGGTGACGTTGGCCCTTGGCAGAGGACAGCCACCTCTGCCTGGCCCTGGGGCTGCGAGCTGCAAGCGGAGTTGCCCCACGCCTGGCTCTGAGAGGCGCAGGAGTGCTGGGAGCTTCCTCCTCGCCCCACGGGTGCTGCATGTTGCGGCGCTGGGGCCAGCTACGTATGTTCGTGGTGCCCCAGTGTCACAGGGATGTGCTGAGCACCCCCAGGAGGAAATCCCAGCATGGCTGCAAAGGGCGCAGGGACTCTGGCCCCACAGCCCGTGGGCTCGCAGGCATGTGCTGGGCCATAGATGACCGTGGGGGCTTGGGCGGGGCTTAGCAACAGCCCAGGAGAAGGCCGAGCAGAGAGACGGGAAGTGAGGTTTTTCTTTTGTTTCGAAAGTTTGCTTTCGTTTCCCCTGCCCCGGCAGCAGAAATAGACTTTGTCCCTCCTTCGGCAGGCCAAGGACTGAAGGGCGATGGCAGGTGAGTACCACCAGCAGTGCTGAGGCTGAGTGGTGGGATGAGGTCCTGCCCGGGTCCTGCTTGCCCTGGCCAGCCTGATGCACGAGGGACACGGCGAAGCATGCAGGCTGCAGGTTGCCTGGGTCACTGCAACCCTGAGTAGCTGGGGTTGTAGTAGTAGGCTACATTTAGGCTACGTTTACAAGTAGCTTCTTGTAAATGCGTCCACTGGGGCACTTTCTGTGGGTGTGTGGGAAAAGGGGGAGGTGGGCGATGGCAGGGGAACCCCCCGGGGTGGGCAGTGAAGGAGAGAACAGCACCCAGGGTGGGCAAAGGGGAGGGGGAGCACCCGGACTGGGTGGTGGTGGAGTAATCAGCTGTGGGGGCAATAGGGAAGGGGGCAGCAGCCAGGGAAGTGATGGGGAAGGCGGAGCAGCTAGAGGGGTGATGGGGAAGGGATCAGCACCCTGGGGAGGTGGTGGGGAAGGGGAAGCACCCAGAGCAGGTGGTGGGGCAGCAGGAGCCATGGCGTGGGGACTCTGGGCACTGACTGGGCCTCCCTGCAGACAAGGTGCTCCTGGATGTGCGGACAGCTTTTGTGGAGCGAGTGAACAAGCCGGTGATCTCTGGACTGCTGGACGAGCTGCTGGCCCAAGGGGTGCTGAGCCTCGAGGAGGTGGACGAAGTGCAGGATAGATACACGGTGCGCGCCGACAAGGCCCGCTGCCTCATCGACAGCGTGCGCCTCAAGGGCACCAGGGCCAGCCAGATCTTCATCGACAGCCTCAGGAAGCGCGATGGCACCTTGGCAAAGCAGCTGGGCCTGGTGGCTGAGTCGGGTGAGAGATGCGGGGCCGTGGTCTGCTCCTGGCCATGCTGGGGCTCCCAGCACCTCTGGCGGGGTGCTGGAGAGGGGACTGCAGTGACGACAGGTCTCTCAGGGGTGGCCATCCCCCATGGGGCTGAACAGCTTCGCTTGCCTGTCCATGCCCTGTGACAGTCCCCTCTTGCTGCAGGTGCTTCCCGGTGTAACTGTGGGGCTTTCTGCTTACAGGGCCCCTCGGTGCGCAGCTGGCCTCCCCCAACACTGAGGCCCCCCCTGAGCCCCCCGTCAGCATCCAGGGCCAGCAGTGGATCCGGCAGTGCTCCCTGAGCGAGTACCAGCGCATCAGGGACACAGAGGGAGACCAGGTGCTGCAGGCAGAGGAGATGAGAGGAGGGCTGGAATGTGGCCCGGCTACTCTGCTGGAGGTGGCAGGGGCTTGCCGAGGAGAGCCAGGGTCTTCGCTGACCCAGGAGCAGGGCAGGAGATATGGGGAGATGCCCCAGGGACAGGGAGATGTGGTTGCTGCATGCGTGGGCCGTCCCTGCTATTAGCTGCCTCCCAAGAAAGGCCCCCTGCACGCACCCACCGCTGAGTCCTGCCTCTCTCCGTCCTCACAGATCTATCCCATCCATCTACCACGGGAGACGCGAACCCGTAGGGCCCTGCTCATCTGCAACATTGAATTTGAGTACTTGAGCTGTCGGAATGGGGCTGAAGTGGATGTGGAGGGGATGACAAAGCTGCTGGAGGGGCTGGGGTACGTGGTGGACGTCCATTGCAACTTAACTTCCGAGGTAAAGTACTACACAAAGCAGCTGCAACTGGCCTCAGGAGTGGTGCAGAAACCCTCCTTGTGTGTGTTGGTGATGGGGGGCTCAGGCACCATGGGGACACCTCTGTCCCCGGTGGCAGTGGCTCCTGCCCACAGCTGGTGGCTGGGTCTCCACACAGCTGGTCGCAGGTGGCTGATGTTCCTTCCTTGTGCTGGTTTGTAGGGGATGGCTATGGTCATGAAGGAGTTTGCGCAGTGCAAAGACCACTACACCTCTGACAGCACCTTCCTGGTCTTCATGTCCCACGGGGTCAAGGCTGGGCTCTGCGGGACCAAGAGCAGTGATGAGACCACAGACATCCTTTCCCTTGACACCATCTACGAGACATTCAACAACAAGTGCTGCCGTGCGCTGCTGGGCAAACCCAAAGTCGTGATTATCCAGTCCTGCCGTGGACGTGAGTCCTTGCTAAGAGGTGCCTGCGAGGCAAGCGAGTCTGCCAGACTCTCCCAGGGCACGTGAGCCCTGGGCACAGGGTGGGGACAGGACACGCCATCATTGCTGATGGCTGGCCCTGCCTTCCTAGGAAACATAGGGTCCGTGTTTGTGAGCGACTCTGCAGACCGTGCCGCGTGCCCTCTCAGCTCAGCTCACAAGATCTCTGCAGGGCTGGAAGATGACGCAATCTTTGAAGTCCACCTGGAGAGTGATTTTGCCACTTTACATTCCTCCACGCCTGGTAAGCAGTTCCTGGAGACAGTCGCCCCGCCTGAGGGCAGGCAAGGGCGACAGGACTCCCATTCCTGATGCCGTGGGTCTCCTCTGCACCTCCTCCTCCTTCGGGCGGGTTGCCAGGGGTCCCTTCCATCTGATGGCCGCTTGGGCATTGCTCCAACAGCCTCTGGAGAAGGCAGTTTCCGCTGATGCCAGGATACAAGGCTGCTCCAGGACATCCACAGATCCCTCTTAGTGGCACCAGGGCCTTAGCTTTGTGTCCCTGCCTGGCTGCCTTCCCTTGCCCCTGCTCCAGCCCTCCCCACCGGCTCTGCTTGCACTCCTTCCCCAGCCGATTTATCTCACTGCAGTGGCTGGTGGGGGGAAATTATCTTCTCCTGCTGGGTCACAGATGGCTCCCGGCCGTGCCAGCCTGGCAGCTGGTATGGCTAGGAGCACGGGAGAGCAGAGAGGCATGAAGAAAATATTCCCGTCACTTCTGTCTTCCCTGGGATGCCTTGTCCTTTTCCCATGCTGTGGGTTGGATGGGCCAAATATAATGATCTCAGAAAGGTGTCCCAGTCTCCTGCTCCGGCACCCAGCGTTAATCACTGTTGCAGTGAGGGACACCAATGAAATCACACTGGGCATCTTCTCCCCCACCAGATGCTGTCTCCTGGAGAAGCTCAGAAACAGGCTCCGTTTTCATCCAACGCCTGATAGAGCAGTTTCGAAACCACGCCTGCAACAGCGACTTACAGGAGATCTTCCGAAAGGTGAGACTTTGTAGATAACTGCAGGTGTGCCAACAGATGCAGCCATGCCAACGGTTGGAAACGCTGCTCAGAGCAGAGCTCGGGCCAGGGCAGGCCATTTCTCGGCAGGCCCCTTGGGAGCAGGCTCTGTCCAAAAGGGATCTGCTTTGGCCTGGAAATTGAGCTGCATCTCTGGAGGCGTCAGCACCCTGCCGTGTGGTGCACGCACACAAGCCCAGTGTGTTGGCACAGCCCATGGCATCCCTTGTGCCACCAGACACATGCCTGGAGATGCCCCTGGGGATGCCTCCTGACTCCCTGCACTCTTCCCATGCTGGGAAATGAGCTCATTTCTCCCTGCTGTTTCTCTCACCCCAGGTCCAATACTCCTTTCAAAAATTCCCTCGGCAGTTGCCATCACAAGAACGGACTACGATGCTCAGGAAGTTCTACCTCTTCCCAGGCCACTGATCTGCCCGTGGTGAGTCTCTTCACCTCGCACCTCTGCGACAGCCTTTTGTCTGTGCCCCAAACCCAGTACCTGGCCAGCAGGGAGGAGCGGGGAGAAATTCCCCATCGCTCCTGGCCTCCAGACCTCGCGGCTCGCACAGGCTAGCCAAAGGACTTGCGTGCTGGTGGCCAGGGCCGGGCAGTGGCCTGACTCCATCCCCATCTCCCAGCTGGCTGTAGCAGAGACCGGGTGCTCAAGGAACTCGTTTCGGTAGCACGTGTCTCAGGAGCTTCTTGGTCTAATGTTCTCCACAGGTGAAAAAATAATACACAGCCAGCAGAAATGTTTGAATTTGGGGGTAACACGGCAGAAAGCTCAAAGTGAACACAGCCCTGCTCCAGAGAGATGCACTTCCTCGGAAAAGGAAAGGACAAGAGGAAAAGCCAAGAACAGCTCTGCAGAAACACAGGGAATCTCCAAAACAGCCAGTTCTGCCCCTCCGCTAGGCAATTACAGACACATCTGGAATAAAACAGTCCTTGGTCTCCTGTCCTCCTTTCCTTTTGTGGCCTCCGAACAGCCCCAAACTGAGCAAACTCTTGCCAGGGAGCAGCAGAGACACCTGGCTCTGGAGCACCAAATGCTGGTTAGTGTCTCTCTTAACCGTCCCCAGGCAGAACCTGTCCCCCCGTTGTGACAGAGACAGTCTGTCGCCCCCAGAGCTGCTTCTGCCCCATCTCTGGCTTTCCCCGTTGTCTAATAAAGGGGTTTTCAGAGCAGATGGAACCGCTCCTCTGCCTTTGGCCTGCGGTGGGCGGATGGTCCTTATGACCGGCAGTAGCTGCTGTTACGTGTCCTCCTCGGGGACGCCGAGTAGGCGGGAGGTGAGAAATCAGCGGGAGCTGAGGGAGGAGGGGACGCCCTCCTTCGGGGCAGGCTGGGCAGATGGCTCTGGGAGGATTTCCCTGCCTCCCTCTTGAAGGCTTGTGGCATCTCCTTGCTCAGGAGGCGGCTTTCCCCCCTCCCCAATCCTCCCGCTGCCCCTGAGGTGGAGGAAGGACACGATTCTCCCTGGGAGCCACGGAAGATCCTCAAACCTGTGTCTTCCATGCACTGCTCCCATAGCTCAGCACCTTACCGGCCCAGCCCAGTTGTCACCTCCCACCAGCATCCCGGCTGGTGAGAGCCCCTTCCTGCGCCCACCACTGCTCTCCCTGTCCTCCATGGCCACATCCAAGCCATTTTCTGCCTTGGCATGGATTCAGCTTTATTGCACGTTCTGCAAAGTCACACCCAGATCCACAACCAGGTGTTCTGCCAGCAGGAAAACGAGGGGGCTCTCCTGTCCCCTCCCAGAGACACTCCAGCGCAGGATGGACAGGCTGTGCAGGAAGGGCAGTGCCACCCCATGTCCCTGCGAGGAGAGCTCAGCGGGATGGAGGTGCCTCTCCGCTCCAGCTCCAGGAGAACCGGGGTGGGAGAAGGCCTTGCAGGCAGGATTGGACTGCGAAGTGGGCAGCCGGTCCGGGCCGAGCCCCTTCTCACAGAGCCCCATGTCACTGCCCGGAGCTCCTCAGGCCCCACGCGGTGCTTGCAGAAACCCTGATCCCCAGCGCTACGGTGGTGGCAGGAAATTGAGGACAGCAGTGATGAATTCTTCAAATTTATCCTGATGGACTATGTGGCCTGCACCTTCGATGTGCTGGACGTCCGCCTTGGGGAAGAGGCGCTGGATCTCTGGGTAGTGTTTGGAGCTGCAGGACAAGGGAAGGCGCCATGGGAAGCGTGGTCAGAGGGCCATCCAAGTGCCTTCGCTCACACTCCCCAGCTCTGACCACGTCCCCTTCCCAGCTGGGAAAGCCCGGGGCTGCCCCCAGGTTCCCCCCTGACTCTCCAGCACGTCGGTGTCACCGGCTGCTGGAGGCACAGAGCTTGCTCCCAGGACCTTCCCCATCTCAGGGGCTTCCTCCCACCCTTGGCAGCTGCAGAAGAGCACAAGGGATTAAGCCACAGACTTCGAACCGCTTCTCTCCAGTCCCACCTGATATAGGGCGAGTTGGATCCTCCCAAAAAGAGTGCGGGGCCAGGATAAGGCTTGTGGAAGACGGGGAAGTTCATGATATCTGCCAAGTGGTGGGAAATAGCCTCCAGGTTCACCCGCCAGCCGTAGCGGCCCTCCACCTCCACCAGGTTGGTGAGGAGGAACTGTCTCAGCTGCGGGAGCTGCCACAAAAGGGATTATACACTCTTCAGTAAGAGCAACAAGCCCTCAAGATGTCCCGGCACCCTCCGTCCTCCTCTCCACCCCCTTCTGCCCGTCTCCCGTGCTGTCACATTCCCCGTCACCCCTGCGGCCCCGGTGAGATGTCCTCCAGCGGCGACTGAGCAGGGGTGAAAGAGTCCCGCTGGGATCGCGGCCTTAAAGCCCCGTGCTCCAGTCCCAGGGACAGGCTGGGAGGGGAAACCCCATCCGAGGAGCAGGATTTCCTACCTGGACCACTGGACGCAGCTGATCGTCAGCCAACTGGCGGGCTGCAGAGCGGGACAGACCATCTGGGATCTTCACCGACTTCATGGCGGAGATGTAGGCAGAGAATTCGGAGACGGGTGCGGTTGAGACGGGACTAATGTCTACGGAGATGAGGCGCTCCACCAGGTCTGGCTGGGGACACAAGCAGGGCAGATAGATGTCAGCCGAGATGTCCCCAGCGGGACCGGGCACGGGGCTCCGCTCCCACCCAGACTCCCTGGAGGCTTTTTGCTCCCCCCTGTGCCAGCGGAGCGCTCCACGTGCCCTTCCCTCCTTCCCATTTCCCTGTGCCTTGGCACGGGAGATCTCCAAGCTCCCTTACAATCCGTGCCGGAGCGTGGGCTGGTGGACAGAGACTTGTTCCTGCTCCCGGTTTCCAACCCTCAGCGTGACACCACCCCGACCGTGACGCAGAAAAGCCACCCCCCGTGGGGCGGTGGGCAAGGCTGGCAGCGGTGAGCAGCCCCCGCAGGTGTCAGCCCCCTTCCCGCCGCCTCCCGCTCCCCCCAGCCCCGTGAGCCCTGCGCCCGCCGACCCGCTGCAAGGCCAGCGTCATGGCCGTCTTGCCCCCCATGCTGTGTCCCAGGAGGATGCACTTGGTGATGCCCAGGCGGGTCAGGAGGTGCTGCACGTCCAGGCTCATGGCTTCGTAGGTCATCAGCGGGCTGTGGGGGCTGCCGCCGTGGTTCCGGGCGTCCAGTGTCAGCACCTGCCTGGGCAGGGGCACCCTGTCACCCCCTGTCACCTGCCACCACCCGCCCGACACCCCCTCCCTGGGGTGCTGCGCCCCCCCCTCCCAGGGTCTCACCTTGCCGCTGCCACCGCGCACCAGCGCCTTGGCCACCGTCTGGAAGTTGCCGTGGCTACCGAAGAGCCCGTGGAGCAGCACCAGGGGGGGACGGTCCCCGCGACCCCCCACCTCGGCGTGGGACAGCGGCACGGCTCTGCCGGGGAGAGGGGGCGTGGGGGCGGGGCCAGGGCGGCGGGGCGAGGGGCGG
>RSEF01000019.1:406095-421534 GCA_003993805.1 Himantopus leucocephalus | reverse complement strand
CCAAAACCCCCTGTGTCCATCTGGGTGGGCTTCTGCCACTCCACGGCACCCCTAAACCCCGTGTATGTTGCCAGGTGGGTTTCTGCTGTCACCTCATGGCACCCCGAAACACCTGTATCTGGCCAGGTGGACTTCTGTCACCCCTGTGGCACCCCAAAACACTGTGTCCATCCGGGTGGGCTTCTGCCGCCCCATGGCACCCCAAAACACTGTATCTGGCCGGGTGGGCTTCTGCCACCCCATTGTACCCTGATCACCCCGCCGAGGGCACCCCAACCCCCCCACAGCCGGTCAGGGTCGGTGGCTGTGACGGTGCCCAGGGGTGACCCCGTACGTGCTGCCGAGGGGGACCCCATGCAAGCAGCCCCCCGGGGCCTTGTGTCCTTGTCACTGGGGGGTGCTGGGGGTCCCGGGCCCCGGGGCCCCCTCAGGGTGCCCATGGTGGCCATGCTGCCGGCAGGTGACGGTGAGCGCTGGCAGCGCGCACCTCGGGCAGGGCTGTGCCGGCACCCCGGGGTGCGGGTGCGCACAGGCGTACACACACACACACACACACAAACTCACACCCCCTCTGCTGGCAGGGACACCGGGACACGCAGACAGACAGACAGATATGCACACACACACAGACAGCCGCTCGCAGACAGGCGGAGGCGAACAGGCGCGCGACGGCGATACGGGTGCACACACACACACCCCACGGCGCACCACAGCTGCACAGACACACAGGGCTGCAGGAGCCGTGGGGCGGGGGGGTACCCTGGGCAGGGGGGATGCCCCAGGTAGGGATGTGGGGCAGGGGGTACCCCATGCAGGTGTGTGGGGCAATGGGGATACCCCAGGCAGGGGTGTGGGGCGGGGGGGGATACCCCTGGGCAGTGGCGTGGGGCAGGGGGACACTCCAGGTAGGGCTGTGGGGCAATGGGGATACCCCAGGCAGGGGTGTGGGGCAGGGGGTACCCCAGGTAGGGATGTGGGGCAGGAGGGTACCCCATGCGGGTGTGTGTGGCAATGCAGATGCCCCGTGCAGGGGTGTGGGGTGTGGGGGGGCTACACCTGGATAGGGGTGTGGGTCGGGGGAAGAGGGGGATACCCCAGGCAGGTATGTGGGGCGGGGGGACACCCCAGGTAGGGCTGTGGGGCAATGGGGATACCCCAGATAGTGATGTGGGGCAGGGGGGGATATCCCTGGGTAGGGGTGTGGGGCAGGGGGACACCCCAGGTAGGGCTGTGGGGCAATGGGGATACCCCGGGTAGGGATTTTGGGCAGGGGAGGCGGGGGATACCCCAGACAGGTATGTGGGGCAGTGGGGATACCCCTGGCGTAGGGGCTACTGGGGCAGGGATGGGGTGAGACACGGCAGGCGAAGCACCGCAGCCCCCGACCCTGCAATCAGAGCCCCACACGCCGCGTCCCCACTTTGTCATCCCAAATTACCCAAAGTACAGGCTGCGCGCGGTACCGTGCCGGCCCGGGGCGGCCACCGCTGCCTGACTCACGACAGAGGAAGGGGCAAATCACCGGGGTTTCGGGGTGCCGGCCGCCACCGCGCGCTTCGGGATGCATTCTTGTGGCGAGCAAACCGGCTTGCCGGTGTTTACCGAAAGCAGCTGAGCGGGGCCAGCATCCCTGTGGGGGTCCTGGCAGCATCCCCATCGCTCCTGCTCCTGTGTCCCCCCACCCCGGTGAAGCCCCTCTGCTGTCCCCCCCCCAACTGGGAAGGGATGGGGAGTATGACCCGCAGCAGGTCCCCCGGGTTGGGGACAAGATGGGGGTGGGCACATGGAGCCACCGATGCGTGGTGACCCCAAATGAAGGTCAGACCAAAGGTCACGGGAGCATCGCTAGTTTGGTGGCCCGCGCCGCGGGAAGGACACCTGCCCTGGTGAGGGGTGCGGGGGGGGGATGACACCCACGGCGGGTATCCCCACCGTGTACCCAGCACCCCGGGGGCCAGCAGGAGGTGACAGCAGAAACCGCCCCGGGTGCTGCATCCCGCTCACGTGCGCCCAGCAGCCGACGCGGGGTTTGGGGTGTTCCCTCTCCCCCGCGGTCTTGGGAGTGACGGCACGTTTCCCCCCCCCCGGGGGAGCTGGGCCGGGGCGGTAAATGCTGCCTCGGCTGCTTATATTTCAGGCGCGGGGCTGCTGGCTCTGCCCCGGCCAGGGCACACAGGCAGCCCATTGTTGAAGCCCCTTCGGCGGCGGCGGAGAGCAGGTAAGGCGGCTCTGAGCATCAATGGTGGCTCTGTCTGCCGACGGGGCGGGGATGGAGCTGCCGGCAGCGCCGGCGCCCGACCGGCACACGGGGAACCCGGGGGGCGGCGGGGGGTACGGTCCAGCGAGACCTGGCAGGGGCCTGGCAACTCGCCCGAGGGATGCCGGGACACCCGAAATCTCAGCACGCCCCGGGGCATCCCCACCCCGACGGCTTGGCATCAGCTTCCCCGTGGCTTTGCCTCGGTGTCCCGCTTCCTCCGAGCATCGCCTGTGGGGGGACCCCCCAAGTTGCACCGCTCGCATCCCCCTTCCTGAGCCGTGGCCGTCGTCTCCCCCCATCCCTTCGACAACCACCTCGGCAGCGCTTGGGCATATTTTCCCCGCTCAGAGCCACTTTTTGCTCAGGGCTTTTATTTTCGGAGTGACTTCAGGCCGAAGGTCCCGTTTCTCGCAGCAGCGCTTGCTGCCCGGTGGCTGCGTCCCCCCAGGGACCCCGCAGCTCCTGGCTCCCGCCGAGCCGATAAGACGGTGCTTTCCCATAGCGGGAAACAACCTGACTCTGCATATTTGAGCCGGTCGGGGGGGTTTATGTTGGGCAAGGACTTTTTTTGGGAACATTCAGTCTCCGGGCTGCCAGTAACTAATCCCCGGCTGCCGGCAGGGAGAGGTTGCCCAGCGCCGTGCCGGCGGAGCGGGAGGGCTGGTGGCCGTGTCCCGCTCGGTGGATGTGAAGCCGGAGGTCCCGGTGGATCACTGCTTTGCCGGCAAGTCTCACCCGCCTTTTTGGGACCTCGAGGTAGCCAGTGCGGCGGCGCGTTCGTGCGCGGGTGCTGGGGGACAAGGGGTGCTCGGCTCCGCGGCGCGGGGCTGAGCCGGTGCTGGGTGTGCGCGTGAGGTGGGAATGTCACCCGTGTCCTGGGTGGGGATGTCCCCGAGCCCTTTGACGGAGGGTTTGTGCCCTGATCCCTCTCCCCGCAGGGTGTCCTCTGCCCTGAGCAAGGTCAGGGTGGTGCAGCTTCCACCGTGCACCCGGCGGTGCCCGGCATTGCGGTGACACCAGGTTTAATGCCACCTCCCGGCCCGGGGATGGCCTCGCTGCCCAGCTGTGGGGCTGTGGCATGTCCCTGTCCCGATGAAGCAGGGACAATTGGCGCAGGGCATTTCCTGAGCCATGAAGGGTCGATGGTCAACGTGCCGGATGGCAGCTCTGCCGTCACCGACCCCGTTAGCGTGCGGTGGAGCAGGGATGGGAGCTCAGGTCCCCCCGTCCTGCAAATCCTGATGGATTTGGGGCAGGGCACCCCCACCTGGCTGGGTGCTGGGGCAGGGGCCGGGTGGCGAAGGCTTGTGATGGGGCGAGCACCCCGTTTTGGGGTGGAGGAGCTCCCTGCTGAGCGGGTGGGCTGTGGTCCCACCACGGCACGTCCCTGCACCACGTCCCCTTGCGGGTGGCACTGGGACGAAGCCAGGGCTGAGGTCCTGCGGGATGCGCCCGGCTGTGGGCAGCTGGGACGGAGCTGTGGGGACGGTGTCCATGTGGGGACGGCCCCGAACGGTGCGTGTCGAGGTGTTCGGAAGTGCTGCGGTCCCACCCGTGCTACACCAGCATCCGCTGGCTCAGAGTTGGGGACAGGTTGCTGCCCCGAGGGTCAGTGGTGCTCCTCCGCTCCCCGCCGAGCCCATGTCCATCTGTCCTGCTGGCCGGCAGTGCCAGGGACATGGGGCCGGCTGTGCCAGCTGGCAGCGCACTGCTGGGGGACGTGGGGAAGGGCACGGGGGCTGTTTCTGGATAACAGCCGCCAGTTTGAATATATGTCACGTTCCGGCTTTAATTACAGTAATTGGGTGTCGGAGGGCCGTGCTGGCGCCTGCTCTGGCTCCAAGGGGGAGTGAGAGCAGCTCGGGCGTTTGATGCTCCGCACGCGGAGGAGTCCCTGTCTCCACCTTGTTATTTGTCCCCAGCCCAGAGGCACGTCCCCACGCGCCTGTGGGGACACGGCCCATGCGAGGCGCGCTCACACGTGGGCGCGTGCTTCTCTCCAACCCCAAATAATTTGGTGGTTACAGCAGCCGGCTGGCAGGTGAAAGCCACGCTCAGCCTCAGGCAGAGTCCGGCCCCGGCGGGGATGCTCCGGAGCCCTGCAGATTAAAGGGCGCCCTTGACCACAAGTCTCCGGCCCCGGGGTGGGCACGCTGGTATGCCAGCAATGTGACCGGATGCCTGGGTGGCTCCTCCGGCACAGGTCAGGCACGCAGGACCCCGGCTCATCCCTGCAGCTCAGGGTCAGCAGCGAGATCCACATCCCCGAGTGCCTGGGCTCTGCCCTGCCCGTTCCTGCCGCGCCGGGCACCGGCACCCTCAGCCCAGGCGCCGTTGGCATCCTCATGGCACCGCAGTGCTCCAACCACCGGGCTCGTCCCACCGCGTCGGGGCGCGATGGCCGGGGACGTCCCGGTGTGGGCAGCGGCAGCTCTAGCGCCCGTCGCGCCGAACAATTAGCACAAGTGATTGGATCGCATCGGTAATGCCAGTGCTTGGAAAAACCAAGATTATCTCAGACCCGGTTATCTTTTCCAGAGGCCCGGGATTAAGCTGGGGTGGGGGAACAGTGCAATGTCCATCTGTCCGTCCTTGTGGTCTGTCTGGCCTCGTGCTGCGCCTGCGCGGATGCTGGAGGGGCTTTGGAAGGAGCAGGGGGGGGATGTGTGGGGGCTCGTGGATTAAAGGAGGAGAGGGGCATCGGCATCGGCACGGGCATCGGTACCGGCACAGCCTGGCCAGCGGGTACGGCCGGTTGTGCCAAAGCGCTGCCAGAACAACCTGGCCCTGCCGGCCCCACTGCCCTGCCTGCGCCTGGCACCCCGGTCCCCACCGGGACGCCTCGAGGCCACCTCTGCCCCCGCAGCCCCGACACGCCGAGCCTGGCCAGCGGCACAGGCGGCGCAGGCAGCGGGACGTCGGCAGGGCTGGGACGGAGAGCTGCTGTGTGAACGCCGGCTGGGCGGCGGAGCAAGAGGTGGGGTGGGTTTTGGGGTCTGCCCCCCCCTCGCCCCAGGCAGTGCCGTCTCTCCTTCGCGGGGAGCCGGCAGCCGCTCCGACCGGTTTGTGGGTCTGGGCGGTGACACCTCCCGCCCGAGGCCTGATGGAGGGCTGGGAAGAGCTGGTACGGACGCCAAGGAACAAACAAGAGCCGCTTGTGTCCTGCCGGGCACAGAGCCCAGCAGCGGGGCAGGGACGGCGTGCTGCTCCCCCGGCACGGGGCCGTGGGGGCCGGAGGCTGGACTGCTGCTGAAGCAGCCGCCCCATGAGCTGGGGGGAAACTGAAGCACGAAAGCATGGAGGGACCCCAGTTAAGGGATGATGCAGGAGGTGCTGGCAGTGATGGCAGAGCCATCCCGGTGCCTGGACACCGGCTCTTCCCCTTCAGCATCCCAGGCTGAGCCCCGGTGCTGCCCTTGGCATCTCCCGCCTGCCCACGGGCAGCGATGGGATGCACTCCCGCGCCTGGGTGGCCTGAACCCAGTCCCCTGCGTCCTCCTCCGTGGGAGCAACCGGGATATTAAGTGTCATCGCTGCGGGGAGAAATGCAAGCGGAGGAATCCTGGGAAACTGGTTTTACCCCTCCGTCCGGTGCCGGCGGCAGGACGGCGGCGGTGGCGGCGCTCCTCCCTCGGCGAAGGCATATAACGCCTGCCATGGTCCCGGCAGCCGGCACTGCGCTGCGGGAGGCGGGCAGGGGTGCAGGCAGCGAGCGATGGCCTCCATGGGGCTGCAGGTGCTGGGCATTGCCCTCTCCGTCATCGGCTGGTTGGCCTCCATCCTCTGCTGCGCCTTGCCCATGTGGCGGGAGACGGCTTTCGTCGGCAACAACATCGTGGTGGCCCAGATCATCTGGGAAGGGCTGTGGATGAACTGCGTGGTGCAGAGCACGGGGCAGATCCAGTGCAAGGTCTACGACTCCATGCTGGCCCTGCCGCAGGACCTGCAAGCCGCCCGCGCCATGGTGGTGGTGGCCATCGTCTTGGCCGTCCTGGGCACCCTGCTGGCTGTCGCCGGCGGCAAGTGCACCAACTGCGTGGAGGACGACACCGCCAAAGCCAAGGTCATGATCCTCTCCGGTGTCATCTTCATTGTCGCCGGCGTCCTCATCCTCATCCCCGTCTCCTGGTCGGCCAACACCATCATCCGGGACTTCTACAACCCGCTGGTCACTGACTCCCAGAAGCGGGACCTGGGGTCGTCCCTCTACGTGGGCTGGGCGGCCTCCGCGCTCCTGCTGCTGGGGGGGGGCATCCTCTGCTGCACCTGCCCCCCCCGGGGCGAGAAGCCCTACTCCGCCAAGTTCACGGCTGCTCGCTCGCTGCCAGCCAGCAACTACGTCTAGGAGCCGCCGTGCCCACCTGGACCCCCCTCCGTCCAGCCTCACCGGGGAGCCGGGACCTCCCGGGGCGCCCCGGGCCCTCGGTACCCCCCCAGCTGGGCTGGGGGCTGGCTGGGTGCCAGGGCGGTGCGAGGGAGCGCAGACAGAGCAGCCTTTGTTCGCCGGGGATTGAAGCTGGTTCTTTAATCTCGGTTGAGACAGGGAACAGGGAGATCCTGTCCTGGCTGCCCCCCACCCCCCGGTGGGGGTCCCGCTCCCCCCCGGAGCACCCAGCCACGGCATCTTCTCCGAGACACCACCCGTTCCCCCAACCCGGAGCATCTCCTGACTCCCGGTATCGGGGTGTGCCGCGCGGTGACGCAGCTCCCAGCGCTCTCGGGGACCCGTCCCGCCGGTGGCGCAGGGTAAAACCCCCAGGACGCGTCCCTCGGGGTGGGCAGCGGTGCCGGTGGGGACAGCAAACCTGTCCCACGCGGTCATGGGGACACTGATGGCTCTGCAAAGCCCTGCATGGTCTTGAGGGGCGGTGGGGGCTCTCACCCGCCGGTACCCTGAATTTTTGACTTTGACCTACTTTCGGGGCTCGGAGCGGCTGTACCGACGTGTGATTTCTCGCGGCAGCTCCCCGGGGCGGGGGCATTATTATCCTGGGAGTGGGAAGGCAGCGGCCGGGCCGGGAGAACCGGTCGGGGAGACGGGAGCGGAGCGGGGCTGAGCACCCGCACGGAGGGGAGCGACTCCCGGGCCCGACCCCGACCCCGTGCCGTGGGGTGCACCCAGCCCCGTGGCATCCCCCGAGTGGGGTGCCCGAGCTGGGGGCGGGAGAGGGTGGCTCGCGGTGTGTGTCCCCCCCCAGCTGTGCTGCCCTCCGTCCCTGCGTCGCAGCCTTCCCACATTAAACGGCAGCTGCTCAGACCCCGCTGTGCTTCGTTTTCTTTACCCTCTCCAACACCCACCTGAGTGGTGGGACAGCCCGGTGCTCCTGTGCCACCGACCCCCGTCCCCCTGACATCCCCCAAACCTGCTCTCCGGAGCCTCCCGTGATCCCAGCCACCCCCTGAACCTGGTTCCAACCCCGGCATCCCCTCCCCGGGCCACCCTGGGCCACTGCTCCTGGGGGGGGGGGGGGGGGGGNGGGGGGTGACAACGGGTGCCTCCGTGGCACGATGCCTTGGTGGCACCAGACGCGGCGTTGGGGCTGCCCCACAATGATCTTCCCACCCGAGCAGGAAGAAGGTGACGGGTGCTGGCGAGGGCGAGTCGGGGCGCGCTGGCCCTGGGGCCACCCGACAGCCCCGGCTGGGAGCACCCCGGGGCCGGCGTGGGCAACGCCGGCTGTTTTGCCTATCTCGCTTCCGGCATGGCAAGTCGCGCCGGGGCGCAGCCGGTGCTGCACCAGCTTGGGAACATCCTTCCCTCCCGCCTCAGGGTGTGCAGGGACGGTGGGTGACGCCGGCTGCCTGGCTCTGGGTGTCACACCTGGGTCTGGGGGCTTGAGGGCTCCCAGCTCCCCCATCCGTTCACTGGGAGAGGGTGGAAAACGGTCCCACGGTCCCGTGGTGCTGGTGGCCAGGTGGAAACGTGAGCACGATGCTCTGGTGAGCATCCCTGCCGGGATCCACAGGGCCACTGCTTGTCCCCGCTGCGAGCGGTCGTGTGCCCTGTTTTGGGTGTCTCTTGTGGTCCGGGTCCCGCTGGCCGAGGAGGGGTGCTTGGGATTGCTTCCCATCATCATCCCGGCCTCCCCTGGCCTCCCGGGAGGCTGGTCTCCCTTTTCCAGGGAGAGGGACTTTATTTTTGGCCCAAAGGGGCTTTCACGGACCAGGGAAGGCAAAGTCCCAGGGCTGGGTGTCCATCAGGGTGCCGAGGGATGAAAGGTGCTGAGGAAGGAATGGGGACACAATGGGGGAGGAGAGAAACCGAAACCGGGAATGGAGAAACAACGGCGAAACCTCCTGTGAGCGCCGCAGGGTGTGCCGGGCACAGCCGATACCCCACTGCCGCTCGGGGCTCATAAAAACTCAGCTGGTCCCGGCTGGCAAGAGTGGGTGCGAGCACCCATGGGTGCACTCTGCCCCGTGGCGGTACGGAGGCTCTGCTCCACGTGGGGCTGAGCAGCGATTTGGGCTGAGCCCGGGGCCACGGCGGCCATGTGTGACCACAGTGGAGCCACCAGCGTGTCCGGCGTGTCCTCCCCGTACCGGCCACCCCTCTTACAGGGGTGATGCCCGCGGTGACCCCAGGCTCGTAGCTGCTTGGTGCTGCTCCCGGTGTGAAGGGAGAGCGGGTATCGCTGAAAGTGCTGAGCACCACAGCCGGGATGGGAGGCAGACCTGAGCTCTGACCCATTTCCAGCGCTCCGGAGAGGAAATTCCTGGTCCAAAGGGCGCTGCAGCGCAGCTGCCAAGGGCAAAACAAAACCTGCCCTTGACCGGGGAGCAGCCGGTGCTGTGGTGAGGACGGGGGGACGTTGTAGGGGGAAACGTGACACGTGGGGGCTCCTGNCGGTGAGGACGGGGGGGCCGCCTCGCCTGCCCGCGTCCCCCGGCACCATGCTTGGTGGCCAAGGAGGCTGAAGCAATGGAGCAGGGCATGGGGTGGGCGCTGTGGGGTGGCTGCCGCGGCAGGACGTGGGGTGAACGTGGGGTGAGGGGCGTCTGCGCTGCGGAGCGTGCTGGGATGGGCACAGCGAGCCCCTCGTCCTGCTCCCTGAAAGCTGTCCCCGCACTAACACTTGCCATGTGCTCGGCCCAGCGGGGATGGAGCGGTGGCAGAGGACTGCCCTGTGCTGTGGGGACGTTGTAGGGGGAAACGTGACACGTGGGGGCTCCTGCACATTGGCCTCCCTGGGACCTGGGTCCTCAGAGCCACATGTCTCCATGCCGTCCTGCAGCAGTGCCCCATGCCACACGTGTCCCCATGCCACACGTGTCCCCATGCCATCCTGCAGCAATACCCCTCATCACACATGTCCCCATGCCATCCTGCAGCAATGCCCTGTGTCACACATGTGTCCCCATGCCATCCTGCAGCAATGCCCCGTGTCACACGTGTCCCCATGCTTGTCTGCAACCGTTCCCACCCCAGTGGGGAACAGGACACACTCAGCACGAAGGCCACGCTCTTCAGAGAGCCCCCCTGGCTGGGGGCCATGTCTGTGACGGCTCTGCCCTGTCCCCGCAGGTGCTGTCAATGGCGATGATGACGATGCAGCTGGGTGGGCTGACGCTGGCCGTGCTGGGCTGGCTGGGCTCCATCCTCACCTGCGCGCTGCCCATGTGGAAGGTGACGGCCTTCATCGGCTCCAACATCGTGGTGGCCCAGGTCTTCTGGGAAGGGCTGTGGATGAACTGCGTGTACGAGAGCACGGGGCAGATGCAGTGCAAGGTCTACGACTCCCTGCTGGAGCTCACCTCCGACCTGCAAGCGGCTCGCGCCTTGGTGATCACCTCCATCTTCGTGGCCTTCATCGCCTTCCTCACCGCCATCTCGGGTGCGGACTGCACCCGCTGTGTGGATGACAAGAGCACCAAGACCAGGATCTCCATCGTGGCAGGTGCCATCTTCGTCCTGGCCAGCATCATGCTGCTCATCCCCGTCTCCTGGTCCGCCAACACCATCGTCAGCAACTTCTACAACCCCATGGTGCCCGAGGCCCTCAAGAGAGAGCTGGGGGCCGCCCTCTACATCGGCTGGGCCTCCAGTGCCCTCCAGCTCTTTGGTGGGGGCATCCTGTGCTGCTCGGGACCCCCGTCCCAGCAGGACCCCTACCCCAAGAAGTACAGAGCGGTGAAGAGCTGCAGCCCGATGGGCTACCCCATGAGAGACTACGTGTGAGCCACCGCACCCGGGCACCAGCCCAAGGGAGAGCACCGCCGTCCCCATCCTGCCACCACGTGCCATCCTCCCCCGCCCACGCGCTGCCTCCTCCTGCCCGTCCCCACGCCGCCTGCATCCCCAGCACCGACCTCCCGCCTGTGCCCTTCCCTGGTGTGCTGGTGCTGTGCTCCCGACGGACTATAAACATCTTGGTGCCACCGAGGCTTCCTGGGCTCATTTCGAAGTGGCGCGGTGGGGGGAGGATGGTGACGTGTCCTACGGGTGTGACACCTTGCCAGGCTGCTGTCCCCACCAGGACGCAGCAGTGGTCAGCCAGGGCGCTCCCCACGCATCCCCCAGCGGGGAAACTGAGGCAGGGAGAGGGTGCTGAGGGCCAAGAGGGGTACAGGGGGACACCAGGCTCCCAGAGCTCGGTCCTTTGAGCCCCCAGGGGCTGGGAGGGGACCCAAGAGAAAGGCCAAATTGCCCCCTGGCTCCTGGCCACCCTCCCCTGCCCATGGTCCCCACCGCTCCGGGAACACCACACGGCAGGCAGCGGAGGCAGCGGGTTTATTCAACAGCCAACTGCAGGGACGGGGACAGCCACGACCCCCAGCTGCCCAGGGGACAGTGCTGGGGACAAACGGCAAGGAGAGGGGAGCAGGGACGCCAAGACCTGGGGATGCAATGCGGAGGGGTGACAAGAGCAACGGGGAGGGGGAGTGTGGGAGACGTGGGATGCCCTGGGTGGGTGACGGGGACAGTCACAGCCACCGCCTCCCACCGGGGACGAGCTCCAGAGGGGAAGTAAGTAACCGGTTCCCCAGGGCCATGGGAACGGGACGGGCAGGAACAGGTCTGGGGGAAAAGGAAAAAAGGAAATATCCCAGCAAGAGATTTGGGTAAAAGACTTCCCAAGGGAGCAGTGGAGGAGGAGGGGCGGAGGCAGCGTGGCACAGGGCTCGGGGAACAGGCTGGGCAGGTGATGCCGGGCGGCTCCGGGGTGGGGAGCTCCTGAAGTCCCTTCCAGCCTCATTTCCCACCCAGACCATTGACTACAAAGCTGTAGGAAAATGAGACTTAAGCAGCTGTTGTGGGATGAAAGGCCGATGGGGTACTTGGAAAGCTTCTCCGGCTGGGAGTCGTGTTGGCACAGCTGCTCCTGGTTTGGATGCGGAGGTGTCCTGCACCTCCAGGTGCGCTGGGTTAACTCCTGGGGAGGATGAGGATGGGGGACCGCAGGATGTGACAATGGGTATCCACCTCCAACAGTGCCCCGGTAAAGACCATGGGGGTCTGGGGTGGGGAAGATGAAGATGGATCTAGCTTTTGACCATGGCCATGTGGGAGGGCTCTTGGGGAGGATGAGGAGAGGGGACCGCAGGACGTGGCAAATGGGACCCACCTCCAACTGTCCCCAGGTAAAGGTCATGGGGGTCTGGGGTGGGAAAGATGAAGATCAATCTAGATTTTTATGTGGACATGTGGGCAGGCTCCTGGGGATGATGAGGATGGGGACCATAGGACGTGGCGATGGGGACCCACCTCCAACGGTCCCCAGGTAAAGATGACAAGGGTCTGGGGTGGGGAAGATAAAGAAGGATCCAGATTTTGATGGAGGGCTGAGGTGGGCACAGTGGGGAGAAGACAACCCAGACAGGAGATGGCTGTGAAGAGCCGGGTGGGTCACGGCGAGGACTGAGGTGTCAGGGATGGTACCAGTATGTCACAGCTAATGGTGGTGCCCAGGAGACCCTGGTGAAACCAGGAGACCGTCCCCACGCTGAGGACCAGGCAACGTCCCCAGGGCCTAGACCTTGAGGGGGAAGGAGCTGGGGAAGGGAATGGGGATGTTTTGGCTCTGGATGCCCCCCATGACCCTCGTCACCCCCCAGCAGCCACCCTGCTCCGGGAGGGGGTCACTGGGCTGGGTCTTACAAGGGGCCAAGTGCTCACTCCCTTCCTCCGCAGAGCCACCTGGCCTCTCAGCCCTCCTCGACGGGGGGGACAGGGCATTTCTGATAGACGTAGACCACCCCGGAGATGTAGCCAGTGCCCTGGGTGCTCTCCTCCTCGGAGGTGGCCCTCTCCCAGCGCTCCACCTCCTGGACCAGCACCTTCCGCCAGGCTCCCTGCCCCTCCAGCCGCTCCAGCGCTGCCTCCAGCTCTGCCTTGTACCGCAGGTTGGAGGGGTTGCTCCTGGTCGTCAGGCAGAGGAAACCTCCTGCTGGGAGAGGGGACGGGTGACGCCGACACTGGGTGTCCCCCCCCCGCTGGGGGTGGCATCCCCTTGGAAAGGAAGGAGGGCAAGGGGAGGCAGCGAGACCCTGCCAGGAGTCAGCTGGCAGGCCAGCGGGCAGGGGACAGGCAGGAGGTCACGCCTGAGCACCGGCTGTCATGCATCAGGAGTGCCACCGTCACCTCCTGCTGCGTCCCCATGCCAGGGACCGTTGGGTGCCACTGCACGTCCCTGCCGGTACCTGGCAGCAGGGACAAGGCCACGTCCCGGCTGTGCCACGCAGCCAGCGCCCAGCCACCGGGACTCGGTGTCCCCGTCCGGCCACCCCGGTGGTCCCGGTGGGGAGGGGACAGCAGGGGACACCCCCTCCTCACCCGGTTTGGTGACGCGCAGCAGCTCCGGCAGGGCCGTGCTCGGCACCTGCCCCTCGCCCAGCGCCCCCACCACCGTCACGGCGTCGTAGTGCTCTGCGGGGACACGCGTGGTGTCACCGGGGGGGTCCCTCCGGGGCGGACCCCCCGCCCTCCCCCCCGGTGCCGGCCCGTTACCTGCGGGCGCGGGCAGCGCCTCCCGGCCCAGGACGCACCGCCGGAGCTGCCGGTAGAGCCCGGTGCTCCGCGCCCGCTCCAGCATCCCCGCGCTGCCGTCCACGCCGTGCAGGAGGCGGAACCCGCGGCGGTGGAGCTGCGGGGACAGAGGGACAGAGGGACACACGGCACCGTTAGCTCCCCCCGCCCCCCCGCGCCCCGCCCCGCCCCGTCCGGTACCTCCCGCGCTACGAGCCCGGTGCCACAGGCCACGTCGAGCAGCAGCGCCTCGGCGGGCGGCGCGGGGAAGGCGAAGGCGAGCGAAGCGGCGGCCAGGTGCGGTGCCCGGTACTCCAACGCCGCCACATCCTGCGGGGACACGGCGGGTCAGCGGCGGCGGCGGGGGGCGGCAACGGTCTCCGCGGTCCCCGCCGGTTCCTCCCGCCCCCCCCCGGCCCCGGTACCTGCTCGTAGCGGGCGGCCCAGCCGTCGTACAGCCGCAGGCGCTCGGGCAGCGCCGCGCCGCCGTGCACCGCCGCCACCCGCTCCCGCACACCCGCCGCCAGCCGCATCCCGCGCCGCGCCGGACACGCCCCCCCAGCGCCCTCATTGGCTCCGCCGCCCCGCCCCGGATACGCCCCCAGGGTTCCATTGGCTCGATGAGCCCGCCCCGGACACGCCTCCCTCGTCCCATTGGCGCCGTGCGCCCGCCCAGGATACGCCCCCAGTGTCCTATTGGCCGCCGGACGCGCGCCGGCACCGCCTCCGTCACGCTGCGTTAGGGCGAACGGCGAGCCGGGCGCGACCAAGTGCGCCGGGGGGAGGGGGGGGGAGACCAAGTGGCCCGGGTGTGACCAAGTGCCCCGGAGGGGTGTCCAGGCGCCCTGGGGGTGGCACCCAGTGCCCCCAGGGGTGACCGAGTGCCCCGGGGGGGGTGACCATGTGTCCTTGGGGGGTGACACCAAGTGCCCCAAGCGGGTGGCACCCAGTGCCTCAAGGGGCGACCAAGTGTCCTTGGGGTGGTGACACCAAGTGCCCGGGAAGATGACATCAAGTGTCCTGGGGATGGTGACACCAAGTACCCTGGGACACCTGGTACCAAGCGTCCTGGGGCCACCGCTCTCTCCCTGCAGTGTCGCCAGGCCCTGTCCCACCATTCTGCTCTGTCCCTGGCGCGGGTCAGGCACTGCCTTCTTGCTCCCTCATGTCACCCGTGCACGGTGACTCTGCTCCCTGGACAGGTCACCTTCTGCTCTGCCACTTGTCCCAGGCCCTGATGCTGCGCTGTCACCCCCACACCTGCATCTGCATCTTCTTCTGCCTCTCTGACCCACCACCCAGTGGTGAGCAACTGGTGACCACGGTCCTCTGCAACCGCCTCAACCCATCCTGTCCCACCACGTGTAATGGTGCCACCGTAGCGCTGAGCAGCACTCCCAGCCCCTAGGGAAGAGGGCACCCACCACCGGGGCAGGTCCTTTGTGTCCTGACATGTCCACCCATCTCCACCTGCCCAACCACTCCCACGAGGTGGTCATTTTGCACTGCCCCTTGCCCATGGACAAGGTGTGTAGCAGCAGGCAGACCTTGGGGACAGAGGACAGGAGCGTGGACCCTCGGGGCTGGGAAGGAGGTAGAACATCTTGGCTATATCAAGTTTGGGCTTTCCTTATGGGAAGCAGGACAAGAAACGTCACTGAGTGCCAACGTGATGCACAAGGAGGTGGTGAGATGCCTCCTCCCTTCATCCAGGTGCCCCAGCATTTGTAACGTACCATATCCAGCTGATTAACGAGAGGTGTTCGTTAGCTCTTGGGTAGAAAGGACCCCAACTGGAGGTGCTCTCTGTAGGAGGTTCCATGCTGGTTGCTCTGTGAGTCTCCGCTGCATTGGGAGTGACTTTTGTCTTCTGCTAGACCAAGCTTTGATGTTCGTAGTGGAGGATGTGGTACAATCTCTGGCTTGTGGGACCACCCTTAACTGTTGTCACCCATTATTTGGCTTCTGGCTTTTTCCAAGAGTGAAGCAGACAAATCTGACCGCTAATTAATGATGGAAAGAAAATGAGGGTGCCCTGAAGGAGCCAGTGGCTGCCCTGAAGCCACGCTGGTGGCTTTCGCCACTTCCTGCTCAGCAGCTCAGGCAGCTTGCTGATGCTTCTCCATTGTCCCCACATCCTTCTGGCCACCACCCCGGTGGTGGCCGCTTCGCCTCCATAGAATCATAGAATAGTTTGGGTTGGAAGGGACCTT
>RSEF01000019.1:338685-381684 GCA_003993805.1 Himantopus leucocephalus | reverse complement strand
TCCATTAGATCTGCAAAGCATGGTTTTCATCCTTTTTCTGGAGGAAAAGCCATTCCTAAGCATGTGGATGATAAACACTGACCAGTACCTGGTTTATGGCAATGACAATCTTTCGACTCTCTTGGTAAAGCTTTTCTCCATCCCAGTGAGGATTTAATTTCCTCAGCTCTGTAACCAGGCGGTTGTGTTCTCGTAAAAAGACAGTGTGCAGTGCAGAAAGTCCCAGGTTTTCAGTTACCCGTTTGTCACCTGCGAATGAAAATATTGCAGGAATTTTGTAAACCATTTTTTATTTCAGTGGTAGGTTTCTGTGTTAGGACAGATGAGCAACAACTGATAGTCAATGTTACCAGCAGTAATGCTCATCGTTAAGCTTCCTAGCAGTCACCATTCATGCCAGGTGTTTCTTTCCAACACAGACAAAGCATTCTCTGTCCAAACCATTTAACCAAAACCATTGGAGAAGAGGCTTTGGGCAATTTAAACTATATTGCACAAGTTTGTGAACCAGCTGTAAACATCTTGTTTCGTGAAAATCCTTCCTTTTGTACCTCAAGAATACAATCTTCTTTTATATCAGCACTGTGAATATTCGGTTTTGAAAATTTGTCTCAGTTCAACCAAGCTGTAAACACCTCTGGGTGGTCTGTGAACATGTTTTCAGCAGAGATGCTGAGAGAAAACTGGAGGGGATGCAGTGAAGACCCTCCAACAGCTGATGGAAGAAGCACTGAGTATCTCCTCACTCAGCAAGGAGCTCTTCCTGTGTGCAGGGAATGAGAAAATAATGTGCAATGGGAACACTCTGTATTCTTATGATTGACTTTGCAAGCTTCACATTTATAATTTTTTTTTAGTGTTGTGCCTATGACGGATCACTTCCCATTTGAAAAAGTTCTGCATTTTGTGTCATCAGTTTGTTTAAGTTTCAGACAAACTTCTAGACTTTTCTTCTAACATAGCTTGGCATATTTGAGATATTAAAAATTTATAATGTGGTACCAGGGAGAGTCAACTAATTTGATTAAGACCGTTAAATTGTTAGTAATGCTTGAGTTGAAAACTGGATGGTGAATTCTAGGTAGGAGGGGAAAAAAAGTCACTGAGAAGTCTTAAACACTGGTGGTTACTCTATTGAAAATTTCTCCTACCTTTGAAAAGACTTTTTTAAGGGGGGATGATTTGCTGTAACTCTTCTGGGAAACTAAAACAAAATAATTTTTTTCTTTAATTAAACAGTTATCATTTAATTATTCTTTTTGTTTTAATTTGGGGAAGGGTCCCCTGTCTTTCACCTTACACAATCATGTCTTGCAACACCTCATACAAATGTAAAGAGACATCAGGCGCCTGACCATAATGATCCTTTTTGAGTTTATGGGCCACTGAAAACACAGATGCACCTTACCTGCTTTAAAGCAGGGGATGTTCATACTTTTGTTGGTGAGAACACAAACACTTTTTGTTTTGTTCTCAAAGGGCAATAATTCCAACCCGGCATCAGTAAAATTCTGGTTCACGGCCATCAAACCTAGCTGGTTTGTCTGATTTCTAATACTCTTTGCTATGGAGTCTTCGCTGCCGTACACCGTGCTGGCATCGAGGAAGGAGCTGACGGCATTGATCTGCTCGCGAGTAAATGTCCTGGGATTGCAGACGGACGCCGACTGGATGAACGGCATGCAAGAGTTTGATCTCAGCATCCGTGGGTCATCAGGGGGAAACTAAAGCAAACAAAGATAAGCATTGTCTCAAAGTCATACGGTTTTATTCTTACTGTCTTAAGATCACATGGGATGGAACGAAAGTCAGGGTACCTTAATCGGGAAGCAAGGGGACTTGAAGGCACAATTGCAGTGAAGCTCCGGGCTCACTCCTGCGCCGCTGGAAGGGGCTAAGTCTATGTCGTGGTTGACCCACTGGCCCCACTGCATGAAGACAAGAGAGAGCTCTTGGTCTTGAGTGATGTTCTCATTGGCTGTGTGAGCAATTTCATTTGACACTTTTCGAACCTGAAGAAAATCAAAATGAAAATGTATATGGCTATCTCCACCTCTCAACATAACACCTACTATGAGACCATGCATAAGATGATCTTAGATGAGCTCATAAGAGTTAATTACGGTATTAAACAGACCCTTGCTATGCCCCAGCTCTATCATAACAGATGTAATAAGTAGCACCCTCCTGACTGCACAGTCACTCAGCTAAGCCCAGCTTCATGGAAAGCCTTTTACGGTTGAAAGAGAGGTATGTGCACACAGTCAGGAAGACGGCTGAGGAACACCCAAGCCTTATGGTTTGTATAAACATCCTGGTGTATCTGAGCACACAGTGATGCTGTCCGCATCAAACCTTGGGATGCACACTTCTGAAAACGTGATGTTGTCCGTGTTTTGCTTAGACATGAGCAAAAAGGTTGCGAACACTTCACTGTCTCCAACAAAAAAATATCACCACAAGCCACAGCTCAGTTGTAGAAAACAAGCCTCAAATTAGCACCTGAAATGAAAGGATCAAGCATGATGCTGCCAGTTTCATTTCTGATGGATGCAGGGAGGGCAGTGTCCACTNGCAGGGAGGGCAGTGTTCACTAATGCTACCTGGACAAGAGAAACAGTTCTCACCAGCGGGAGTGGAAATCCATTGTACGTCTTTCCTTCACTTGCTCCTCTGGGAACAGACACTCCATCTTCATACGCTGCTGGGAGCCAACGAGCAAACGCGCGGTTCGAGGACCCCAGATAAGAACGCTTTCTGGAGCATCACAAGAAGAAAAATAAACACCAGTATTATTTCAGAAATGAACAAGCTTGTAGAGACTAATGTTTTGCAGCCCCTTAATCCATGTCTGGTTACTTTGGTAACAGAGGTGATAGCCAGAAAACACTGAGAAGTAAATAATACAAAGATTATTACTGCAGGGAAAAATGAACTTTTTTGACATTAAGAAAAGACTCCTGATGCCATTATATTAATTTTGTTTGGCATTTAAATCTCTGTAGCACCTCTGTCTCCACTGCTGCTCCACAGAAAATCAGTCTCACACTAGGTCCATCACCAGTGATAGGGGTGGCCATGCCTTTGTCCAGCTGAGGGCTGGAAGCTTCCAAGGATGAAGATCCTCCACCTCTGCGGGGACCTGTGCCAAGGCTACACCTTCAGGAAGTTTTTCCCCCCATGTCTAACACAGAACCTCTCAAGCTGCAATCTGCAGCCATGGCCACTTGTTGTATTGTCTCATACTGCTCAGAAGAATTTGAATCAGTAAATTCAGCAACAGAATATTGTTCAGAAGAACAATAATGCTGGTTGAGCCAATGATCTGTGGTCCTAGGGACACGGAAACGCAGGTTATTTGGGGGNATAAAACTTGGGTAATACCTACCTATACTGAAAAAGGAGTGTTACACCCAGAATTTACAGCAGTGTGCTGTGAAGTAAGAGCATGCCCTAGAACAATCGCCACACCATAGTTGAAGCAATTCCATCAAATATTAAGAGCCCAGTACCACCACGGCTCTTGTTTTAATTGCTATTACTGTCCTTCCGGGCAGATTTTTGCAAAATATTGAAGTGCTATCTCACGGTGTGTGTCTCGAGCTGCGCAAGATCCTTGGGCAAATGTTAACATACCACAGAGTCCCCTCGCTTCCCAGTGCCTCGTTATCTCACTGGCAGCCCGCTCAGTTAGGAAGCCCAAGGAGAACCCTGCCCTGAGGCTAAAAGTCAGCCTGGACACTGCTGTCCTTGGGGAGCTGAAGGCTCTGGGGTCTGTGGGTAAAGGTACAGACTGGCTGTAACACTGTCACCGTGAGTGTGAGCTCCCTGCACGTGAGCTGTAGAGTTGTGCTCTTTCCTCACATCTGGCACATCTGTTTCACACCAGATGCACATCGGATGCAAGACCCGCTCGGACTTGGGGGGCTGGAGTTAGCACGCCAGGCAGCAACTCTGTGGCAGAACAGGACAGCAAGCCTTGACTTCCAAGTATTAGGCTAGAAATTTTGCCATCTTCTGGTCAAAAATAAAGCTAACAAGGAAATAAATAAATGAATGATCCCAGGTTTGAACCAGGAGCGAAGCTATGCACAAAAAGATGAAGATCTCAATTTTTTTCCACATTAAGGATACACACTACTAGAAGAGTCAAGAATTAAACTCTAATTTACTTCCCTTCCTCATGCATCAAAACACGGTGTGTATTCAGGTAGCTGCACAGATATGTAGAGAGCTGTACATTTTTATATGAACTGGGCACCAAATCTAGTCCTCTGTGCCATAATGCTGAGTGGGATAAAGTGAACATATCCTATATATATTCACAGTGCCCATGAAACCTATGTGTTTAAAAACCTTGCTTGTGTAGTCAGTCCAAGACTATGGAAGTTTGAAATTTGACAGTCAATGCCCTCATCACATTGAAAGCACAGCATCTCCCGAAGCCCAGAGAAATGAGTAGTATCCATGCCACAGAACAGAGGAGGGGTGATTTCCCGGAGCCTCAAGCTGAGTGGGAGGCTGGCTGTCATAGCCCCAAAATCTGCTTTCCTCAACCTTTCACCTTCCTCCACCAAGAAGTCCTTTCCTTCATACAAAGCAGCATATGGGTTCAAATCTGAAATTTTCCAGAAATGACATCTTTTTCCTGCCAGGCGCAGGTAGAAATGAAAAGATGTTCTAGGCATTTCACTCTTCTTGCCCTATTGAAAGGTACTCGCACAAACGACCTCAAGCCATCTATCCTGGGTCAAGGTACAGACTGGAGGCTCTCCTTGCCCACACATAAATCCTACCTGTTGTTGCACTCTCCAGTAATGGTTCGGTAAATGTCACGCTTTGGGCATTTAATGGAACGAATCTGATAGGCACAGCCGGTTTCTTTGGAAATCACCTCCTTCTGTTTTCTGCCTAGCAGATCTACAAAAGAAACCATGCAAAATAACATCTGCTCTTACTCCTTTTTATTTAGCTTCTCAGTATTCTAGGTCAATGTTTGAGTCAGCTGAGTCAGAGCTGTGGATATATAACATCTGGAACTGAATCGTTAATTTGGTGCTTAAACCCTCTTGTGGATCAGCTCTCACCTCTGGGCTAGGGAGACTGGGTTGGCATGGAGTGACTTTCCAGGGAAACATGGGGACCATCACCACCAGCAACTTTCTACCCTAGACTGGGAACAAAATCATGAGCATGCAGAGTGGTCCAAGCTCTGCAGGTGGGTGTGAGGACCAGATGCGGAAGATGGGCTTCTGTTCTCAGGGGTCAGAGTCTCCCGCCATGCAGCACGTTTTGCCCCAGGTTTGCCCACTTATTGTTAGGCCGGTTTTATGATCAAAGATATGAGATGGGCACTGCCAAACACGGTGATTAAAACACCGGGTGGTCTGATCTGCCTCTGAGCATGCTTAAAGGGGAAGGGGTTTATCACCAGCTATTTGGATCATGGCAGAGCTGGTCTCTGACACTCCTGCCGTGGTAGATTTTCTGCTCTTAGCTGTTTGTAAGCCATTCTGGTCTAAACCACATTACCTGTAACATTGAATCTCCATTTCCCAGAGAGATGCAGCTTTGTTTTGAGGAGTTTCAAAGTAGTTTCCAAGTAATCGGCAGCACGGACTGCAGATCTGGTTCTTCCTACTGGGTCCTTTAAGTGCTTAAGGAAATCCATGGGGTTGACAACCTTTTCCTCTAGTTTTCTCTTTAGGCTGAACATAAAAAAGAGTCCCATGAAGTGCCTTCTCTGGAATCAGACCTCCTCTGTCATGCTGTCATGTGTGACATGGCAGCACCGCTGGATCGCCGGCAGGCTCTGTGCACCTAGGACACGCTGGCTGCTCATCAGCTCTGCACATTATCTCAATTTGGCAAACAAATCATTGTGATCCCCTACTTCAAGTTTGCGTTCCTTCCTCGTCACAATAAATTTTGTTATATCGTGTGAAAAGCTAGATCAGTGGAAAACTGAGTAATTCAGAGACTGGATAAAATTTTACATTTAATATGTCACAAGATATATCCTTTAACAGAGAGACAACCTTGGTCCCATTGCATCTCTTCCCAGTCCCATGGCTATTTCTTGCACAATGAAAAACCTTCTGTAGGGTGGGTGGAGAGAGACTCCTCCCCAGAGCATCGTGCTGCCTGGAACCAGCCTTTTGGGACAATACACAGAGGGACACCCCGGGGTTTGACTTCCATGGAGACTTGTTTGTGACACGGTGCTCATCTGCACAGCTGTCTCATGACTGTGGTCCTTCCAGAGAGAGGCAGAACTTCAGCAGCCAGGAGAGGACTCAACATGCGCCCAGTATGCCCATACCACTCTGGGCTACTGAGAGGTGCCCATATGGCAGTGTGGGTGAGGAGGCAATAGCTGCGAGTGATGAAGGGTGGCCCTGGGACTGAGACAGGACACTAGAATCCTGCCAAACTGGGCAAAAGGCTCTCTCCAACCATGACAGGGAGAGTCCTTGAACAAAGGCGTCTCCATAATAAATATGTGTTGGAAAACAGAAGAAACGCACGTATTTTCTCATATTTCCTTATAATGCGGGGACCCTCAGGCAAAAAGGACTCACCTTTTTCGGGCAAGTAAATACGCTGTGTCTACCAGCTGCCTGGCTTCACTAATGCTGCTCAGAAGAGATGAGTCTGATAGGACCTCTGAGTCCTCTACTAAAAAAAGAAGAAAAAGCAGAAATTGAGGATACTTTGTAGTGTACATCAGGAGCTACACATCCCACCCCATCGCTGGGTGCTGAGGTACACTGATTCGCTTTACACACAGTTCCCACTGTGTGTTTGGTGCTGCCTGGACACCTTTATCTGTGCTTCTTTTGCTCATCTGCTTCACCCCATTGCTGAGGTCCTGAAAGCCACAGGACAAGAAGTGTGAAGCAGTAGCTTATTATCTGTTTCACAGAACTGGCTCTGATGGCTTTGGGAGGCTTTCAGGGAGTTATTTTTCACCCTTCTTTTTGGAGCTATTCTCCCCTGTGAGAAGGGAAATCCACAGAAGTAGTCAAATATATTATGTCTGACCCAGTTTCCTTGTCATAAAATCATGATCATGTGCTTGGGAGACCTGTTGGTTAAAGAGGCAATTTCCTTAGACAGGTTCCTTAGGTATTGACTTCATTGTTAATGGGTCAATCTACAGGATATTTCAAATTTATATTGGAGCTATATCCAACTAGGAACTCAGATTGAGTGTTGACTCACACACTTTTAAGCACAGTAGTGTCTGCAGGAGAAACAAAAACTTACTATTTAAGGAGTCCATTGCCCCGATGAAGCAGAGAGTGATGATGGATCCTAAGAGAGTAATTCTTGCTTTTATGCCTAGAGAGAAATGCAACATAAATCTTCTGAATGGGCGGGGCTTCACTGAAGCATCAGAATAGACTGTCAGGTTTAGTTTGAATATTTGTTTCAGGGTGCAGGAATAAAATACAGCACCCCTCTGATCAGGACCATAAGCGGGACTGGCGAGGGCTGGAGCTGTAGGTGTCAGCAGGACCCAGGGACATCCCTGTGGTGTGGGACATTCAGCAACCCAGGCTGAGTAATGGCCAAGGAGGAGGCAGCCAAGTACAGTTCAGGCTTCAGTGATGGAGATTATTCGGAAGGTGCGTTGGAAGAGGGCAAGTTCCTGGCGTCCTGCCTTCGGGAAGGTCCTTCTCAGGTGGCCGGTGTAAAGGAGGTGAGACCTCACACATCCCTCTCCGTCTTGTTACTCAGCAAAACAAGCTGCTATGTCTAGCACTGGTCCTCCAGCCTTCGACCATCTCTATTAGACTTCTTGATGCTCCCTGAAATTTGTTTCTATTCCTTTTTCACATTAGCACTAGAAACGTGTATCATCTGTTCTCATCAGTTTTACACAATGGCACAATGCCTTCCCTGAAAGGAGATCTTTAGCCAAAAGGTTACGATTAGATATCTTTTAAGTCATTTAGTCAGAGTATTAGCCATTTAGAACAGGAAAGACAGAAAAAATTTGGAAGAACTAACAAACTTCTCACAGTGGGGCAGGTTATCTTACATTTACAATCTGTGGAAATTCTTCAAACATCTTCACAGGGATGGAAGGCTGCTTATTCCTTGCGATCTTGTATTGCTACATGAGGCAGGAAAGCTTTCTTTTCTCACTTCTCAAAATAAATGTATTTCACAGATGAGGGGAGAAGTAAGTATAAAGGACCACTAGCTCCTAACGCTCTTCTGTGTCTCCTAATCCCCCTGAGCTCACCCATGGTATGCATCAATACCCACGCCAGAAATATCAAATTAGTCAAATACAGATATAAAATTAAAAAGCACTGATCTTACCTGCCATCTCTGCCGAGCTGGTAGGAAGTGGGAAGCAAGCCAGTCCTTTATAGCACCTGCACCAGGGTAGAAATTAGCCAGGTCTGACCTGGGTGTGGCCAAAAAGGGAGAAACTGGGACCAGATTGAGCCAAGAGGAAATATCTGCTGGCTTGCTTTCCCAGATTAAGCAGAGAGGTGCACAATTCTCCATTCCTTCTGATTAAATGTTATCTTCCTTTTAGACAAATCATTAAAAAGGGAAAAAGAATAAAGGCGTGCATTTCTTTTCTGCAAATGAACCAGACCAGCTTCATTTTATGGTGGTAAAAGATGTTTGTGGAATTTGTTTTCCTTTTCCCCTCTTGGTTGACATCTCTGATGGTTTGGGAAGTCAGAAATTGGTCCTTTTGCCAACATGCATTTGTGGAAAACCAAAGTTCTGTTCCATTTTAAACTGCTTAATGATATGGTTTGTATAATTAAACAGTAGTCAGATCATCAGTGATCTGGAAATGCATATAAAATAACTGCGGATCATTGTGGATGACATAGACTGGACAAAGAACAAAGCAGTTGTACAGAGCAAGCTCGAGCTGTATCCAGTAAAATTGTATCCGTAATAATACGGACAAAGTTGTATCTGTGCAAATAAGAACAGGCCAGAGGTGCAAAATGGGAGATTCCATCCTGAAATGTCTAGAAAGGAACAAAGTCTTGGGCCAGCTGAGCACTTCAAAGTGGATTACAAAAGCTATACAGTAGGAAAAAGGACTGTACTTCAGCGGACAAACAGGAAGGTAGCAAAAATAATTTATTTCTTTGAACATCAGGCAGGCTGATCACAAAAGACAATGATGAATTCTCACTGACAATCAGTCATGTAAATCTCACAAGGTTAGGTAGCCAATCCTTCCTGCTGTTTAAATATTTTCACAGTTCTTATTAAGCCAAAACAAATAAAAAGAAAATATGAAAAAGGAAACTGCTAACAAACATGTATTATTTTAAATCTGAAAAAAAAAATGTATATATATATGAAGGTCAGATTTTCAGAAGCTGTCAATATTTCTCCCCTAAAGAAAAATTCAGAACCAAAAGCAGAAGCTGGCCCCTAGTACCAGAGGGACTCTGATCACCCTGGCAGACGCTCTAACCTGTCCATCTAGCTTTCTGTCTGCAAAATATCTGTAAGCAGAAGTCCAGGTACCTGAAGGGTGGGTTTGCTATTTCTTTTCTATTTTGACACATATCATTGCAATTGCATTAGTGCCTCAGTGACAATCTGGAAACCCCCGGTTGCCCTTGGTAGAGGGACACCGTCTGCCTTCCAGGGCGTGTGCCGTCATTTGCCGGTGGCCCGATGCCTGCTCCCACGACTGGAGTCACCTCCATGCAAGAGCTACATTAACCTTACATGTGTCCTTGCAATTACTCGAGCCTGGGTGTGAGTGCAATACCCAGGGCTTTCACGTGTCCGCAGGCAAGGTGACCTATGACACTTCCAAGTAGGATTTATGGCGTTCTGAGGAAATGTTCTGAGCTTAAAGAGAAACCAAAGTATCCTGCCCACAAAGGCTGACATTCCTTGAGCAAAGCGGACAAGACCTCTGGGCAGCCAGGGCATTAATTACCCATTAATTAGCCGACCAAGCAGAAGATTTCTCCATCAGATCTTCTCTCTGTCTTGAGTGTTTAAAGGCTGCATATTTCTTCTCTTTCAGGCTCTTGGTATTACTAATATTACTTCTTGGTACTACTATTCAGGCTGCAGATCTTCACCTGTGAATCCTAGTGTAAATCTGGCAACCTGTAGCTATGTGACCACTGCTGGTGTTTGCTAAATATGTGACTAAGCATTAACTGTAGCCACAAGCTCATCAAACTTAAGCAACACGAAAGAGAAAGAGTTCGTTATTACAATTCTCATTTCCCATCCTAAGAGCAAAAAGCAACATCGTCCCCTTCCCCGTTCGACACACCTCGGATTTTCCTGCAAGCTCTTTCAGCGCCCATTTTCACGACACAGACACATTTATGCTAGTAAAACCCAGGCGTGAACCATGATGTCTCAAGGTTAACAGCAGTTAAGGACTTAATTTAGGTACAACTTCAAACATATGAAGCTCCTTCTTCACCTGCCAATGGCATACTTTTCCTACATTTCAAACTGTGGATTTATTTACATACTACTGTGAGCCAAAAGCCCATACAAGCCACATCTGTCCTTGTCCAGGGCACAGTGGCATAAAAGAACCACTACAGGCTTACAAAACTGTGTCCAGAGCATCTTCTGCTCCAACAGATGAAGGTCAGAGCTTGTACAGGGATGGAGCAAGCAGGATAAAGCAGAAAAAAGTAAGAAGTGGTAGGCTAGCAGCACAGAAATTGTAGGGCGAGTAGAGGAGGAAAAGTTCCCGGCAGTTCAGGGGTGACATTTAAACAAAACCAGTTTGTCCACCTTTAAAAATATAAAGGCTGCAGTGCTAAAAAGTAACTTTAACTCTTTATGGAGAAAGCCATCTGGTTCTATGCACAAGGCCAAATACAGCCTCTGGATAGCAGAGGAGTTTCAGCACATAGTGCACAGGGGAAAGCTCGTGATGAGAATACTCTGCACAGCTCATAGTCCAGCTTCCTGGAATAGCTCTTATGGACTCAAAGGTACGTCCAGGGCCTGGATACAGGCTCACTACTGGATGCTCTCTGGCGGATATGTAAGGCGCCAACCCCAGAGCAGCAGTGTGGGTTGAAAGCACATAAAAATGTGAGAAGTGGACTGTAAGATTGTTTCCTCTTTACTTCATCATACTATAGAGCTGTAGCTCTCCCAGCTAGAGCACTTTCCTTCTGCCCATGGTTTGACCAATCTACCCCCATCAGCCAGCAGCTCTGGAGGAGGGGAACTGGCACACCAGGAGGGTCTCACTCTCCAGCCTGGGATGGTAACTGGTGAGGTTTGCTGAGAAAAACCCTTCCCCAGCAGGAGCTGGTACCCACCTAGCAGCAGCTGTGCATGTGCTTGAGGGCCCCATGCCCATGGCATGGTCAGCTCACTCTTGACTCCTGTCAATGAGAGCTTTCAGAACGTTGATATGGGAGTGACAGCAACAGCAAGGGATGCTCAGGAGGTGGCACCACAGGCCTTTCTAGCATCACTGACATGTTCACTTCAGGGGTTTCTGCAGCTGGATGATGCCCACCAGTGAGATTGTTACCTCTCTCTGAAGTCCTCCTTTAAAGGCTCACCACTCATCAATGCCCAAGGCTATGAAGCCTTCTTAGTGCAGCCCTCCATCAGCCACAGAGACTACTTCATAGCCATGATGGGGTACTCCGGGCAAGCCCACAGTGGCTCTGCCAGCCATGCAGAAATAGGTATGCCCACCAGATTGGGCAGTGCCATCAGTGAGTACAGACTGTTTTGCGCCTCTTTCCGGGAAAGATACCCATGGGATGACCATCCATGGCTTTCTCAGGCTGTACTGTGGGACAGCCCGAGCAGTCTTGCTGCCCCTGTGGCCCACAGCAGTCCCGGCGGTGGTGGGGAGCTATGCCACCTCAGCGTGACTCAGCAGGATAGGGCATTCAGACCTAACTCTGCCCTGAGCAGTAGGCACAGTTCCCAGGTCAGGAAAGCCATGGAGGGCCACCTGTGACTTTCTAGCACAGTGGTAGGACCCACCACACCCACCAGGACAAGCTACCACACATCCATTCATGGAACGACCTCAGCGTGCAAGGCCCAAACATGACTCCCGCCCTGAGCAGCAGCTAGCACACCTCTTCCTTGTGAGCAACTCTCCTTCCCCAGGGGCTGGTCCCTTCTTCCCCTTCCCATGGACCAAGCTCCCTCTCTTCCCCATGGATAAAATCTTCAGCTCCTCCTCAGGAACAAAACTTCTTCCTGCCCCATCTTTTAGTAAAAAACACCTTCCATCCCTCCCACTTTTCTTTCAGACTGTGACCCCATGCTCAAAGTGGGAGATGGCTTCCCTGGAGATGGAAGGTCTGGAAGGAGACCTCAGCTGCCGCTTATGCCAGGCAGGAGGACAGTTTCTTCATTTTTCCAGTTTACATTACCTTCCTGCTCTGAAACCAGTTCCCATCTTATCCAGGAATTTGGGACACAGTCGTACACCAAAGCAGTTGTCAGGCCCCTAGAAAGCCACTGGAAGACTACATGGCTTCAAAAGCTCCAGAGATTTATTTAAACAAAGAGAGAGTGGAAGAAGCTTTAGATACTTGTAGTTTTCATCTTGCCATACCAGCTGGGAGACATGGGAGTCAGTCGCTGCAGCGGACTCTTTTCCGTGGCTTAATTTCTAGAGGGGCTGAATACATAAGTAGGTGTAAAAAATTAGCACAAATGTTGGGGGTTGATTCAATGCTTAACGATGTGAAGGAATGTCTGCATGGACAGAGGTCGCTGTGGTTCATTAGTATTCACAATGCACAACTAGTAGTCTCCTCTTGAACATCACATGCCATCGTGTTACAACCAGTGAGATGCTTAAGCACTGGTTTATGGTCAGGACAACGTGTGTTAACATTGCATCAGGTAAAGAGACAGAGCAGTGAATGGTGACCACTCTGTGCTGGGTCCAGCAAAGACAGCACTCGAGCAAGGCAGTCACTATTTTCTGAAACTTGGAAGATCAAAGGCTGAAAACTTGCAAGTAGAAGCAGAGTCTGAACATTTCTCTGAAGAAGAAAAAGGTCTGTCATGAGACAGACCTTGTGGTTTTCCATATTGCATAATACTGAAAAGTGCCATTTATTACAAGAGAAGAGCTGTCAGTTCTCCGTTGAACTCAGACTTTTCTATAAACACATCCTGTTCTTTCTACTAGGTGAGATTGTTTTGTCTGTAAATATCACAAGAATTGTAGATGAAAATAGGTGTTCACTGCCGATGACACAAGATTAGATAAGGAAAAAAGTCAACAACAAAAAAAAAAACCTAACTGAGAAATATTGTGGGAATTCTGGCCTGTGCAATGAAAGTCTGACTTCAGCCAGGCTGCAAGAACCAGTTGGGAGATAGGGTCTCCTCCAGACCCTTCTGTCTGGTCTCTGGAGCTCTCCAGACCACACCTTTTTCCCTCTGTAACCCCTTCAGACCTCTCTTTCAAGCTCTGGTCCCCTCCAAGCTCCTCCATCAGGGTACCACTGCTCTCCAGGCCCCTCTGCTCCCCCTCTGGTCCTCTCCAGGTCCCTCCATTGGGGTCTGGACCACCCCTGTCCTTGCCATATGCACTGTGAACCCCTCCAGACCCCTCCTTTTGGGGTCCAGTAATGTGCAGGTCTATGTGCTCTGGTCTGGTTCCTCCAGGCTCCTCAATTTGCCATCTGAAGGATGTTCGAACCCTTACCCTGAAATGAAACCTCACCTCAACAGACCTCTTTGGATACCAGATTCACAGTACTCCATTCTCAACAGGAGTAAGGAGAAATAGCTCATTCCAGACCATAGACCTCATCTTTGCTAACTGTGCCCATCAGGACATTAGTGACTTTCCGGCCCTGGAGGCTCTCCACTATTGTGCCACACCCTAACCTGAACCCCACAGGCACTTCAGGAGACTCAGAGAATGTATCTCCCAGCTCTGAACATGAACATGGCCCCTAGAAGAGGGGGAAGGAAACCTGGATAACTGAAAGGGATGAGTTTAAGCTTAACCTTTCTCCTGAGTCTCTCCATAATTGTCCAAAGACAGTATTCCCCCAACTTCCCCCTCTCTTTAGCTCTATCATGTTTGCTGGCCTTGCTCTACTCACTCTCTCATGCGTCCAGTGACGGAGCTGGTTTGAGCACCTGGTTTCCAATGCATCCATGCATCCGAGCAGGTGGCCACCCATCCCTGGCATCCATCCATGCCTGTGGGACTGTGCCACACCTGACTCATTGTCAGGAATATGCTCCTCCCTGGGCAGTGGAGGAGGGAAATCAAACCACCCGGTAAGGCAGAGGCCAGGGAGGGTGGCAGTGCAGACAGACCCTCCTTTGGGCTGGGAGCTGAGCGTGGAGGATGAGTGCCTACATGGTGAGGCTTCCATCCAAATGGCTCCCTGCTGATAAATCCCCATGGGAAAGGTGTGGGGTGGCAGCGACATAGCAAAGCACTTGCACAACTCTGGGGCGTAACTCTGGGAACCCAGAGAGGGCTTTGGATATCTCAGCATGGGTCCCCAGAGCCAGCTCCCACCCAAACCAGGGATAGGCAAGTGCTTCTATGACGGTCCTCCAAATAGGATGTTTGTGCTCCAAAGGAGAGGTCAAGGTCACTACCAGACCTTGCTCAGCAAGGATGTCTTCTCGACAGTCCCCTTTTTTCCTTTCTCCAAATCCCCTCTTCCAAAAGCCAAAGGTGGGCAGCAACCTGGTGAAAACCACACAAGTCTGCAACAGCGTCCTGCCAGCTACAGGGCAAAGCGCTGCCTGGACTGTGCATCACACTGCCTCCGTTAGTGAAGTCTGGACCCGTTTTCACAGAGGCAAATGTATGTATAGCTGGGGGAGAGGGGGATGGAGGAGGCTGAGATGTTCCCAGACTAGGAAAGGAGGTTGGAGATGGTCATCCAGGGACAAGTTTCCTGTTGGGTACAAGGAGACAAGACCTCCCACCGTGTCTGTCTCTCATGTCAGCACCACCGATGTTGTGAGTGGTGCCCAGTTCCCTTTCCCAGCACTGCTGGGATGCTGATTTCCGTATCAGCCCTAGCTCTGTGCAGGGCAGGTGGCAGCAGTAACAGTAGTATCGGTGGCTGGGTGTGCAGCGGGGGCCAGGATGGCAGAACCCACATCCAAGGTGGGATTGGGTCCTGTTGTGGCCCCTGGGGCAGGGTGACAGCCATGGGCTCCTGTGGACACCCATCATGCAAGCTGCTGTGATGGCCGAGCGGTGAAGGCGTTGGACTTGAAATCCAATGGGGTTTCCCCGCGCAGGTTCAAATCCTGCTCACAGCGGGAGCTTTTACTCTCAGCCTCTGCCCTCCTGTCCCCAGGAGGGACAGACAGACACAGACCTGTCACCCATCATTAAGGGACCCTGCACTCCCACCCTGGTCTCCCAGGGACCCCTTACCTTTAGGAGGTGGCCAAGATGATACGATGTTCAGGGGAGCAGCCCTGCACCTCTCCTTATCACAAGAAGAAATCCTGCAATAGTATATCCACCCCACACAGCCATGTCACCCTGCTCCCTATGACCATGTCACCCTGCTTCCTACAACTGTGTCACCCTGCTCCCTACAGCCATGTCACCCTGCTTCCTACAACTGTGTCACCCTGCTCCCTACAGCCATGTCACCCTGCTTCCTACAACCGTGTCACCCTGCTCCCTACAGCCATGTCACCCTGCTTCCTACAACCGTGTCACCCTGCTCCCTACAGCCATGTCACCCTGCTTCCTACAGCCCATCATAGGCTCGTGGCCGCCGTCCACCTGCTGTATTTTTCTGCTGGGAGGGTGCAGCCTGATGGCAGTGGGGGGACAGGAGGTTGCTGCCACCCCCCAAAATTCATCCAACCCTGGCCCAGCCCCATGCACTGGGTGTGGGAGCTCCCGAACCCCGTGCTGAACCCCAGGAGCTGCTCAAGAGCAGTGCAGCCACCCAGGAAAAGGCTGGGACCTGCGGTGACTGCAGGAACCCCCTTCCCTGGCTGGGAATCGAACCCAGGCCGCGGCAGTGAGAGTGCCGAATCCTGACCACTAGACCACCAGGGATGAGGTGGAGATGTTTGTGGACCTGTTGGTGGCCACCTACCAAGCCCTGAAGGACTGGAACATTTGGGCCCCACAGCCCAAGGAGAGGACCAGATGGGATGGATGCCACAGCCTTTCTGGGGGACTGGAGGGATGCCTGCTCCTCTCTGAGAGCTGCAGCATTGGGAAGACCCTCCGTGCTAGAGGAGCCCATCTCTGCCAAGCCTTGGAAGCAGGAGGTGGATATGCCAGGACTCTGATGACCACCGAGGGCAGATTTAGGGAAAGCAATGATGGCCAATGGTTCAACAAAAGACTTAGCAGTTCCCTGGGGTTTCACCAGGGAGGTTCAGTCCTGCTGATGATGGAGCATGGACCCCATTTGTGCTGCTATACATCGCAAGGCTCGCATGACACACATCCCACTGGGCACAGACGATCCAGCTTCATGGACACAACAACCCTGACTCCCAGTGCAGAGCCAGGGTTTCCCCGTAGTCACCTCGGGAGAAGCAGAACAGTGTAGGTGCAGGCTGGTCATCGGCAGCAGAGCCTTCCCTGTTCGGGGGAAGCAGGGGTCTGAGCCCTTGTGCTGGTAGAGGGAGTGTGTCTGGAGTCCCCATCCCTACTGGTTTTACAGTAACATTTGCATCTTGTTTTTCTAGGGGAAAACAGCCAGTTGGGGCCATCTTTTGAGACTTCATCAGAAGCTGCAAAAAGGAGGTGATTCCAGTTTCCAGAGGGTCCTCTTAAGGACCTCATTCACCCCACAGAAGGAAGCGGGCCCTGGGTGACCCTGCTGTGGCAGGGGGGTTGCACTAGGTGATCTCCAGAGGTCCCTTCCAACCCCTGCCAGTCTGTGATTCACTTAAGAAAAAAACCCAAAATTTAAAAAAGAGGCTAAGTCAGGCTGGGGCAAAAATAAAAGCAGACTTCCCCATCACCTGCACTCCTCTCCTAGAAAAGAGTCTGCTGAATAGGAAGATGGAGACAGGCTCCCCACTCCCCGGGTGGTTGCTACCAGCATGAGCAGGACAACAGGGGAGAGCCCAGGGCTCAAGGTGACAGTTGTACTGTCCCTGCAGCACCCAGCACAGCGGGGTGCAGACCCCAGGGGAACGAGCGCTGGTACAGAGGATGACACCCACGCGGGTGCCCAGGAGCCCTGCCTGCCCCCGGCTGTGTGCGGGGAGGAGACCCCCACCCGTGCACTTGGGCGGGCAGGAGGAAGCACTGCGGGGCTTTCTCAGCAGATGGACCAGACCGAGTGAGATGGAGATGAACGAAAGGCCTCCAAGAACACTTCCCTCAGAAGACAGCAGAGGGCCCGGTGCTCCTTGGATGCTCATGTGCGGTTGGGAGGGGAAGTGAATGGACAGAGAGAAAATCTCTCTGACTTGCAGGGGTCAGCGGGGAGTGGGGAAACCTCCTCGTGGCTTGCCATGTCCCATGCAGCTCCCTAAAATGGCCAGCGCAGCTCCCCGCTCCATCTGAGACCAAACCCCAGCATGGGGCCCATGGTCCCCCCCTGCAGCCCTTTCCGTGACACCATCTGCGGTGACAGTGGGACATGTGGCATGCAGCTCCCCTGTTCCCATGGTGCCCCGATCTCTGCCCAGGTTTCTCTGCAGTGCCTGGTGGATCCCAGCGCTGCTTTGCCACCACCTTTCCCTGAGGAGCTGCACTGCAGTGAGCAGGAGAGGGCAGAGGGAGGTGGCGGGTAGCTTTGGAGGAGTGCAGAGGAGGACAGGGAGGAGTGTCACCCTTTTGTAAGAGCTGACCCGGAGCAAGAATGGAGCCACCATGAATGGCCCCGCATCTTTCCAATACCTTTCTAGTGGGAGGTGTCCCTGCCCATGGCAGGGGGGTTGGAACTAGATGATCTTCAAGGTCCCTTCCAACCCAAACCATTCTATGATTCTATAATGCCCTGGCATCTCTGCCATGATGGTCAGGGCTGCAGAATACACCTCCAAAAACCTGCACAAGACAACCTCCCCCTGCCACTTAGTGAGGGATGAGGCTGGGCTGTGCAATGGCCACATGGGATTATGCCATCCCTTGGGGTGGGGGTGGAAGAGGGAGCTGTGCTGAGCTGAGGCACAGTCACCCTGCGCTTTCAGTAAGATATGCAGATGTCATGGTTTCGGTTGCCTCTACAAGCTCTAACAGAGCATGAGCTCCGGCAGCCTTGCGGTTGGGGGAACATCAGTATCACTCTGTGGTTTCTTAGATCTCTATCAGGACCTGTCAGATATTTTGTCATAGACAGTAACAGTTCCTTCCTCTGCCAGCAGATTTGGGCACACCAAACCAGGTTCACTTGCATGTCCTGTAGCAGGACAGTCCCCGTCGGTGATGGCAGAGGAAGGGGAGGTGAGTGACTGCCACCCCACCAAATGCCACATGGAAGAGATGCAGCCTAGGAGCTGCATGTTGGAGCCCAGCAGTGCGCAGGACCATGTGGTCAGGCAGGCGGTGGGGATGTAAAAACTTACTTTCTACAGGCACTACTCTTTCGAAAGAGAAGTCCCAGCCCCAGGATCTGCCTTGGGGCAGCAGGGACAGGTCAAACCTCCGTTCAAAACACAATTGCTATTGTAGCAAAGAGAAAAAGCTGAGACACATCGCCCTGTTGTGCACCCCTACGTGGGTCTGGGCATGAGCAGCACACACATAAATTAGCCAGAGCAATGGGGTAGTTGGAATACTGGAACACATGCAATATGGGAGCAGTAATAAATAATCCCTCTCCCCATCTCTGGGAGTGGGATGTCCCTTGGCAAATTCCAGTTGAGATTTTTGTCCCTTGCAAAGCCTAAGTACCTGCTGGCACATTCCTGTGTGGCCCCAAAATGCCACCCCTGTGTGTTTGTGACAACCCCGTGGTGTCAGTCACTTGGTTCAGCTCCAGGTCCTTCACGTGCTTTTGAAGGCAGGAGTCCTCAGGGTCTCCAGGACACCGCCACCCCCAGCCCTGTGAGGATGGCTCCTGGGAGGATGAGTTGGGAAAGCCATGGACTCTTACCCACCCCAGCAGGGTCACTGGCACAGCCCACGGGGAGCCTCCTGCAGCACTGGTCCCCACTCGTGGGGACATTGTGGTGAAGGGGACGCTGTGGGGAGGCAGCCCCAATACACCCAGACACAAGGAAGTCTCCAAGGGACCCCTGCAGACCCATGCTATGTGGTAGGGGAGAAGGACAGTGGGAGCAGAGCAGCACTGCCCTGCGGTTCCTGCTGCATTACTGGGTCCATGGGGAAGCGAGGAAATCCTGGGGAGATGAGCTCGTGGTGCCTCGTGAATGGCAGTTGTCGCTGGGAGCCGAGCATGAAAATACCCGGAGAAACCACAGGCTGTGAGCTGGCAAATTTGGTGCCTGTTGCAGAGAAGAAGGAGGAGAAAAAAGGGGAAATGGTCCCTGGGGCATCCCGGGGAGCCCATCATCTTGTGGCAAGGGCAGTGCCGGGGCGCTCTGGGCAGTCCTGTGCCTGTGAGTGTGCACAAGGGGATGAGGGTATGCATTTGTACAAGAGCTGATCCCTCTCCACTCCCCAGGCAGGGGAATGTCCTGCTCTGCCTTCTGCATCCCACCTTGTACCAAACCCATGCTGGCACTTGTGTTTGCCCCATGTCTCTGGAGACAACAGTATTTGTAGAGTCAGACCACTGAGTCGGGCTCCCCAGGCAAGCACTCCCCTTCCTGGCTGATGCTGGGGTGTGTTGGGAGCAGTTTGGATGTCCTGAGCTCCATACTGGAAGCACAGCATCAAGGATTTGGTGTTTTATGGTGCCAAGACTGCCAGCCCAGATCTATAACCAGTCTCCAGGGTGCCAACCATCCTTGCTGCCTGCACAGGCAGCAGAGCTGAGAGTGTGCCTGCTGCCCATGCTGCCCCCACTGTCCCCCCGCATCCACCTTGTGCATGTCCCAGACCCGCCACGGGAGCAAGGACCTCCCGGCTGGACCTCCCAAGCCCTTTTGAGGGTCTGAGCACCTTTATGCTCAAGGCCTGTGTTCTTGAAAAGGAGACTGTGTTGAGGTCCTCCTGGTCCTTTGGGGAGGATGCTGAGATGAGTTTGCTGAGTACTGCTGTTGTGTTGGTGAATCTAAGTGTGAACCTGCTGCTCAAGGGTGGTTTCATATCCTGTCTTGGTCAGTATAGCCCTCATGTGGGTGCCGATTTGCTCAGACTTACCTCACCTTGCACAGAGGCTATTCTGGTAGTTCCTGGACCGGTTGCTTCCTTTTTTTCAGCATTTCTGAGGCAAAGGTGCCATGACATCAGCTCTGTTACACTTTGGAAACTCCAAGAATTTGTCTTGAAATCTGACTGACAGGGCTGACCGCCGTCCCTATAAAAAGCAAGGACTGAACCAGCACCTCACATCAGACACAGGAGGAATCTGCCCTGGTGCTGCCTCTGCCCTCACAACTCATCTCTGTCCATAATGAACATCTCCGCAGTGTGCCTCTCCATCATCCTTGTTGCTGCCCTCTTTTCTCAGGCCTCTCCTGCTCCACGTGAGTACCGCATCTCTCTCTGCTCTCTTGCAGTGGATTTTTATTCTGGCTAGCAGTCATTTTGAAACAGAATTGAGGAAAGTTAGCTGCAAATGTTGGAAACCTGTGTGAATAACATCTCCTGCTTTCTTGGGACTGGTCTTTCTTTCTAGCATCCTTTTATCTTAGGGATGAATTTTACTGATAAGTATCAAAGTTTTCAGGTTTCGTCTCCCCTGATTTTGTTGTTGAGCTTTAGGAGTGGTCCCAGGGTGACTGAAGGGATTTTTATCATTGGAATTGAGTGCAAAACATTTAACAAGCAATCCTAGCAATGACTTTAATTAATCTTTGGTGTCCACAGCAATTTCTTGCTGACTTTCTGGGGAAACAGGAAGAGAAGAGGGCTCCACAGCTGATTAAGGTGATGGTTGCCCACACTCTCGGCTGGGGAATGTGCAGTTTGTTGAGGATAGACTCATGATGGCTTTCCTGTTCTCTTCCAGTTGGGGCTGACACAACTGTGTGCTGCTTCAGCTACACCTTACGAAAGCTGCCCCAGAGTCATCTGAAGGATTATTTCTACACCAGCAGCAAGTGTTCACAGCCAGCAGTTGTGTAAGTACCAGCTCCTGTTCTGGGCTTTGAGGAAAGGCTCTGCCAGCCTTTGCTTCTCTGCTTCACATCCAACGGGGCCAAGAGCACGGCGGTGTGAGGAACCATACCTGGAGTAAGGGAAGGGGGCAGCCACCATGGGTCCCATGTGCAGCACATGAGCACTCATCGTCCTCAGATGAGAAATAAGTGGTCTCCTTGGTCTCCTTGAACCATCCTGGAGCTGGGAATAAGGTGTGGGAAGGAGGTCCCTGTGGAGCCAGCAGGACCTCCCAGTGTTGATAAGTCCAATGCACATAACATGCCACCTGCAGGACTTGCAGCGGATATGCCAGCCCCCCACGCTCTGCATCCAGGCTCCGCACTGAACATGGCCAAGAACACCTGAGCATGGGGGGGGTCTCCCGGGGGACCTTGATCTCTCCCTTGCCCACTGGGTTTTAGCAGGCTCCTGCAGCCCCCTGACGCTTGGCGGTTTGTGGGATGGGAGCCTGGAGGGGAGGTGATCCCCTTGGGAGCTTGACCTAATCACAGGGCAGGTCAGCTTGTGCTCAGGAGGTGACCCAGGGCTCTCATGTCCCTTTCCCCCTCCGGGGCTGTAACACCTCCCTGCCTGACTTGACAGGTTCATCACCAGGAAGGACCGGGAGGTCTGTGCTAACCCTGATGCCAGGTGGGTGAAGGAATACGTGAACAGCCTGGAGCTGCAGTGAGCGCTGGAACTGAGAGGTCTCTGCCCTGGAGAAGTCCTGCAAGACCATCCAGCAGAGTCTTGGCACAGACTTAGAAATCCTGCTGCTGAGCACTAGGACCTGCTGAGCCACCTTGGGACCCCTGAAGTTCCTTTTGTCTTGCAAAGGTGTCATTTATCCATGATAATTTATCCACCCTTATGGGCAGCTGTGGTGCTGGGGACCTCCTGGCCTTGCAGACCTGTCTTGGCGTAGCCTGCTATGTGACATGTGGCTAAACTGTCCCCTCGTGCCTCTGCTGCTAGAATGGGAGGGGGATTTTATCCCCAGAGCTATTTGTGCGAAGTGGTCTGTCAAAATTATGTATGAGTGCTGTCATGTAAACCCAGGCTGACTTCCAAGTCAGCTGGATGAATTTTGCCATGGTACGGTAGAGGCTGTGACTAAGATCTGTCACCTTAGCGGGGGAAGCGGTACGCTGGTTACTTACAGGATGCTTATTGAGGAACCACATTGTTCAGCCTTGTTCTCAAAACGCTGTCTCTTGCTGGTGCCAAAGAATAAAGAATTTTTCTCTCTGTGTCAGCTCTGGAAGAGGTTGTTCCCCTCCTGCCTAGAAAAGCCCCACTAAAACCATTTTGGGAGAGGCAAGGGAAGAACCCCAACTTCCCAGCTGGAAATGCCTCAGCCTCCTTAGCCCTAAAAACTTGCCCTGCTGCATCGCCTCCCCGCTCCCGGCACCGCAGCAGCAGCAGCAGCCCCATCACGACCCCAGCGCTTCCCGGGGCTGCTCCCTCCCAGCCTCTGTGCTGCTGCGGAGCCAGCCCTCTCCCCGAGTAGTCAAGTAGCCAGGAGCTGGCGGAGCTGGTGGAGCTGGACCCACTGGAAGTCACAGGGTGGGTGTGCGTCTCTGCAGGGAGCTCAAAGGAGAGTGGCTCAGGGGTGGCCAGCCGGGACCACGTCCCCAGCACAGCCTCCTCTGGGGTCACAGCCTGAGCTGTGCTCAGCTCTGGGAACGCTCTCTTAGCGTTCTACTGCAAAGGACAGACACCAGTTATCTGCTGATCTTCAGCTGCTTTGGGAAGATAACCTGAATTTGGTTTAAAAAAAGCACAAGAGATCTTTTGCACCAAGTAAAACTGACAAAAGCACTTTATCAGCCTATGGTTTGCATTTAAAACTAGCTGATATCTTTGTGGGTAGAGAGTGAAACTGTGGGTCTGACCTCTCTGCTGCTGAAGCTCTGTGGCGGGGATGGGGACCTTTGCATTCTGGGCTGTGTCCATCAGAGCTGTCTGAAGCAAAAGCCCAGAAGCTTTTGTATCGCCCCTTGGCTGAGTGTATCCCCATCTGGCAGATTATGCATGTCAGATCTTCACCTCCCAGGACATTTTCCACCACAAAATGGGCTACTCATGACCCCTGGAAGTAATTTCTCAGCCCCCCCTCCCAGCTAGCAACAAATGATCCCCCATAATTAGGGGCAAGCAAGCCGGTGTGAGATATAGTGTCTGTAAAACACCCCCGAGCCCATCGGTGCCACGGTGGTCTGCAAATGTTCAGGTTGCCTCCTCTTCTCCCCTTGCTCATCACCACCTCGCCACAGGTCTCCCTGTTTATTAACTAACATTTCCTACTGCAGTTCCTTATTAACTGCCTCAAAGTGTCTGTTTCTGGCAGGAGCCGAGGCCAGAGCTCTCACTCACTGCTCCTGGGGTTCTCCACAGCATCCCTGCCTCAGTGCAGGGAATGGGGGCACAAACCTCGCAGAGCCCAGGGGCACAAGGGAGGCTCTCAGTGCCCAGGACGAGGGTCCCCAGAGAGGAGGGGGTTGCCTCAGCCATGAAGGTCAGCAAGGGTCCTTTGCAGCCCTGGTGGATCCCCAGGTCGAGCTGGCAGAGCATCCTCCCAGCGAGAGCACGCAGCGGAGGGAGCCTGGGGATGTCTGTGCACCAAAAGCTGGTGCCACCACCTGAACTGACCTTGTCCCTGCATCGTGGCAGGGTGCCTGCCTGCGTGCTGCCCAGGTGCTGAGGGATGGAGGGGGTCCCAAGGGTCCCAAGGATGGAGGGGGTCTCAGGGATGGAGTGGGTCCCAAATCCTTGGTGATGGGGCACAAGGTGGCACAGCTTCAGGCAGAAGAGGGTGTCTGTCCCTGGGGATGTGTAGGGGAGTGGAGGCAGGTGCCATGGGGTGGGCGCAGGACACCCTGGGTGCAGAGGGCAGTGAGACATCAAGGAGATGCAGAGAGAAAAGAGGCGGGGAGCTGGGAGATGGGGAGCAGAGGACAGGGCAGAGGACGGAGAGGGAGAATGCAGTGGAGGAAAGGATTCCAGTGCTTAGGTCTGGGATGGGAAGAGCCCTGTTGGCTCAGTGGGAATTACAGGCAGAGGAGCTGGGGGACAGGGGTGCTGCCCCACAGCCCACCCCGACAGCAGCCTTGCAGAGTGAACAGAGACCTGGCAGGAGGAGATGGTGGACAATGTGCTCCACAGGGAGACAGGGCCCAGCTCCCTCCCGTACTGGGGCTCACAGAAAGCTCACACCTTCCCCTGCGCATCCAGGGGTCTGGGCTGTGGAGGTCTCAAAAAGACCACTCTTCTGGGGGTGGGTGGAAAGGGGAAGCTTGTGCACCAGGAGGAGGTCCATCAATGTCCAAGCTCAGTGATGGAGACAGGCATTACGAGCAGAAGGCTTTATTCCTTAAAGACAGCGTGAAACCATGTCTACAGAATAAGGGTGAAAATTGCCAATTAACAGCACACCTGAAATGCCCCTTCCCTCAAGGTAGAATACGGCTGCCCCAGAGTAGTTCTCAAAGGAGCCCAGAGGCTCTGCAGGCTGGGAAGGTAACTCAGTGGGAGGGTAGAGGGACAAAGTTCTGGTTTGCACCCCTGCAAAGCAGCTCTGGCACAGCTTGCTGTGGCAGGAGACAAGGGGAGTCTGGGACATAGTCCGGCAGCAGAGGGAAGCAGGGAAGGGATGTAAAAATCAGCCTGAACATGAGAATAATCAAACAGTGCTCACGCTGGTTTTCTTTCCTACAGTGGCTCCTTGAGCACTTCACAGAAAGCTTTTAAGCACTGCTATCCCTCACTTACAGATGGGGAAACTGAGGCACGAGTTTGCCTTTGCAGAGTCAGGCTGGGTGAGGTGGGCTGATGGGGCTGGCACTCCCCTTTGGAGCCACAGGTCCCACTTCCGTGCCCACAGGACCATGAGGATTTTGGTTCATGAGACCAAAATCATTGCTTTGCAAGAGGAGTGGAAGAAGCTGGGGCTGGCCCTGGGCTCCCACGGCCAGAGCTGGAGCTCTGGGGGACCAGGCAGGGGTGGCCATCCCAGTGTCCCCCCAAAAAGTTCACAAAAACCTTCACTCAGACAGCATCAGGGTCAGCACAGGACTGGTGTTTCTTCCTGGTGATGAAGCTGGGAAGTGGGGAGGACCAGGAAACCCTTGTGGTGAGGAAGGGATGCACCACCGCAGAGCTGCAGAGTCACACCAGGGCTGGGGAATGTCCTTTTTGTGACCGTTGTCTGGTGTTGGGGGCAGCCAGCCAAGGGGAGGTGCTGAGAAATTGGAGAAGGTCCCTGGGCCAGACTCCTGGCTCTGCCTCAACTTGCTGCTGGCTCCCGCAGTCAGGGAGAAGGACCACAGACCACAGATCCAAGTGGCCACTGCAGAGCATGTGGTTGGTGTCTCCTGGGGCGGGCACCTTCTGGGTATTTCTCTGCTGCACACCAAACACCTCGCCTGGGAGCACTTTCTCAGCCATGGTGGGGCGGCTGCACCTACAAGACACCAGGAACAACTTCTCAGCCTCCCTCCACTGGGCTCCTCCCAGCATCAGTGCTGGCAGGTCCTTCTCAGCCTTCTCGTTGCAACTGGAAAGCACCTCTCCTTGCCAGGACTGAGTGATGGCCAATCCCAGATAACACCCCAACAAGTCCCACTCCTGGTCCCAAGAGGGACAAAGATTTGTGGGGCTAAGCCAAAAGCTTCCTGCATGGGCAAGAGCCCATACCCACACAACAGCTGGCTGCTGGCACTTGCTAGTGGTGTAGAAATAGTCCTTCGTGTGTTTCCTGGAAAGCTTCTGCCAAGTGTATGTGAAACAGCACACAGCTGTGTCCACAGACGGGTGGAAGAGATTTGGGATGCAGGACTGAATCCATATGACCAGGAGAGGGCACAACGCGGATGTGTACAACCAGCAGAGAATAAGCACTCCCAGCAGGCCATGCTCCAGACCAAGGAGTCAGAGCAGGTCATGCCTGTTCCTCAGGCATTACAGGTCATCATCATGAGCCGTTCTTCCTCCAGGAGAGGAAAAACCATCCCAAAGACAGGTGGATTCACCTGGAGCAGAGCAAGATTGGGAACAGAGGGCAGCAACACGGAACAAGGTTCAACCAGAGAGACCTTCATGTTCCCATCAGGAGCTAACCAGACATACAAACCGTGTTTGTGCTTAGCACTGACCCCTTCAGTCCCCATTTCCACAGGGAAGCACCAGTGATGGGACATATAAATGTGTGGGTTTAGGAGAAAGGCCTCTTGAGTGATGTGAAGCTGCTAGAACATAGTCAGTGTAGGTTAGAAAGGCAGAACTCAATGACACTGAGCCGTGAGGCCAAGTTCAAACTATCAGCTATCAAAAAGCTACAAGGAGAGGTTGTGTCAGGGTGTCCATCCCTTAATATAGCAGGTGCTTCAGCGACATTGGATGGAAATAACCACAACTGCACTCCTGGTGTTGAGAAGAATGGCCAAGAGCAAGAGGAGGTGAGAACTGCCCAGCGGGGCTGATGAGGGGCCAGCTACTGAATCAGGTTAGGAAGAGGGTCCAGCAGGGAGACAATGCCACCACTGGGTCTGAAGGTCTGAGTGGCTCACCTCCCTTCCCAGGGCTTCTCCCAGCTCTACTGGGAGAAGGGGGATAGCCACAGGGTTCATGGTCTCAAAAAGACCAGAGAGAACCAGGCTATCAGCTGCTTTGCCCGTGGCACCGTGAGGGTCTTCTGACCTTCTGGGTGCCTTCTGCCACAGCAGGTAGTGAAGGAAAAGCCTGTGGTTCATGGGTTCCAGCGGAGTCACCTTGCCAGGGCCCACGGGAGCAGCTGTCCTTGCCTTTTGTCCACCTCCGTAAGCACGCAAGAAGCCGGATGGCTGAGTGATGGTCACCTTCCAGCAGGCAACTGGAGAGCTGAACTCTTCCCTTGCCTCTCCACTAGACTCAGTCCTTTGGCTCAGGTGTTGCTGGTGAACCACCTGGCCTTGCTGAGTCCTGACTTGCGTCTTGAGACTTGATACCTGGCTCCACGCTTGTTTGTGCTCCATGTCCTCCCACACGCAGTCTCATGATGGACCCCATACCAACTCACACCCCATTTTGCAGCACAGATGTCCCTGAACTGCTTGCAGAGCAAAGAAACCTGCAGGAAAGGGAGTGTTGGGCTGTCAGCATTGACACAGAGAAGGGTGTCGGGGCCCAGCCATCTCTTGCAGATTTCTGTGCAGCAGGCAAGAAAGGCTGGTGCTGCCCCAAACCTCGAGGCAGGACCATCGAGACCAGCTGATACATCCCCTAGATTCAGCAGTATCTCTCCCTGTTTGGCTGCTGCTCCTGGAGCTTCAGGAAGGAAAACGAAACCAGAAAGGCTGGAGAGGGAAATTCCCACACGCGCGTGGGCTCCCAGCCAGGGACTGTCCGGAGAAGAACCTGCTGCAGTGCAGAGTCCTCCTGCCTCTCTAGCCTGTCCCCTTGCCCCCGGGCCTGGGGCAAACCTCAGACCCCCCTCAGCCTTCCTTCTCACCGCGATGTCCGTCCTCTGTCCCCTTGCAGCATGTGCAGCCCCACATCAGGGGCTATTCTGGGCTCCTCTGCAGCACCAAAGGCAACCCCTCAGCACAAAAGGCGACTGAGCGTGCAGCGGGCATGGGGAGGTCGGAGGGTAGAGGAGACCCCCAGCACCCCTTTCCCGGGCTCCTCGCCTGCCCACCTGCGGGCAGCAGCTCCTGTCCATCCACCCCACCACGTGGTGGCCACTCTCTGCTCTCATGTTTCACAGCACAGTGGGCAAGTCCTGCTCAGGATACACCCCTCTGCAGATTTTTGTCTCTCCCCCATGATGGTAAGCCCTGGCCATAGAGAGGGACAAGATTTTTGCAAACATGCTGACCCACCTTGCCCCTGCTTGGACCTGACCCTCTCTGCTAGGACCCTGCTGCGCCAGGGGAGCACAGGGAGTGAGAGCCTGTGCCTTTCCCAAATCATTCTCCTAGCAGAGCGGTCAGGAGCCATCCCCATGGAGCTGGAGCAGAGCCCTCCACATGGTCCCCCATCACCAGCACCATCTCCGGGGACGCAGCACGGTGCCTGGGCTGGGTCTGCCCTTCACTGGGGCGCTGCTCCTTGGGTGCCCCGTGAGCCTTCCTGCCAGCAGCCAACTTTACAGCCTGGAAAACACGAGGCTAGAGGGAAATCATGAGACAACACTGAGGTGCTTTCCCAGCCTCCGGGCTGCCAAGTCTGATCTACAGCTGCAGGAAATAACGAAACAATAACAGAAAGGCCCTTTTTTGCATTAGGAAGAAGAAATACCGACTGGAACAGGACGGCTGCAAAGCCAGGTCGGCTCTGGGTGACCGTGCTGTTGGGGGCATTTCTTCTCAGTGTGCAGAGCAGAGGAGTGCTGAGCGCAGTTGCAACGGGCCCAGCACTGTGCTTTTACCCCTGGACCTGCTCCCTCCCATTCACGTTCCCATGCAAAGACGCATCCTGGGAATGAGTGCTGCAGGTTTGCTGGTGGCTGTTTTACCCCTGCAGCATAGCTGAACCCTTCCCGTTGTTTTACAGGTGGGAAAGTGAGGAGCAGCCCCCACTGGGGCGGTCAGAAAGAAAGCTGGAGTCCCTGCCCCGCTGCGGGCAGCGCTGCCAGGCTTGGCAGGACCCAGCTGCACACCGGGGCTGGTGGGCAGAGATGTGGTGATGTCTCCGAGGAACAGATATGTGTAAGGAGAGACGTCTTGGGGCCACTGACAGTGTGCATGTGGGCGCCTGTGGGCTCTGTGCTGGGAAACGCTGCTGCTTAGCTGGCAGAAACGGCGAGCAGGGGTGGGTACGGGCAGGGAATTGGCCCTGGTCTCCACCCTAGCGCCCTCGGCACGAGCGCAGAGGAGCAGCTCATGAGCTCCCAGGGCAGCCCCAGCACCGTGGCAGCTCCATGCCCTCTGCTTCCTCCCATCCGACCATGAGCCGCCCTCCCTGCTCCCCCCTTCAAACCCTCTGGCAGGATTTTAACCCCTACAGCAACATGTCCCATCACTACCCCATTGCACACACGGCGCGCCCAGGGACCACCCTGGGGTACGGCGTGTGGGGCTGGGAGCAGCAAGCCAAGCATGTGGGACGTCCCTGGGGTGTGTGGAGAGCATATTCATGCATGTAAAAGGCCTGTATCTAACACGTCTAATTCTGTAGAGGATGTGGGAGGCGGGGGTGTACGTGGTGGGGCAATGAGGTGTCGGAGGATATTCATATGTCTGCAGTACGGAAACTTTATGGTTTTGCCTCAAACCATTTACCATCATCACATGCCATATAGAGTGTGCAGATAGGCTCAGGGTGAGGTTTTGCCTCTGTGCTGGTGAACACCACAGAGTCACATAAAGGGAAAAAAAACAGAGGTTTTGTCCAAATTCTTTATTCTTCAGAATCATGATTTTACATGTGTCAGTCAGGGCCACCCATCATCCAACGCCAAGACTCTGAGCCACCCTCCCATAAATAGCATTGTTATCTACAGAAAAAAAGTATTGCCTATCCCCTATGATAATTTCTTAAATAATTTAAATAATATAAGAACAATAGAGGTGCAGTCCCATGGGCCTTCCCAGGCCACAGGCAGAGGTGTCAGGGCAGAGGGATGAGGTTGCAGATTGGTCCGTGCAAGCCGAGCACGAGTGGCAGCACCACAACATGAGGTGTCTCTTGGTGCCTTTCCAGCAGTCCCTCAGAGCTGCCCGCAGATGACGTGGGCTCGTGCAGCTCCTGTTGCCCCAGTGCTCTGCTCCATCGCAGGAGCTCAAGATGATGCAACTCATGCATGACAACAGCCTCGCTTGCCATCTTGCTTTGCTCAGTTCTGCTTCAAGTTTTGCAGATAACTTTCAACCCAGGTGTCACTGGGATTGGCACAGACCTGGCGGCCTTTCTTTGTGATGAACCTGTGGAACAGGGATGAGGCATATTAGACCTCTACTCAGACCTGCAACCCAGGGAAGCCTGGAGCCCAGCTTTGGGGCATCGCAAGAGGTTCTCCCCTGTGCCCTAACACAATGCTGAAACCAGCAGCCAGCTGTGATTTCCCCCCCTCCCACCCCTTTTCCCACACTGCCTCCTCAACGCCTGAAGGAACATCCCTGGGTGTCCCCGCAAGAGCATCAAGATGGCAGTCCTTCTGAAAACCCTTTCCCCTTGGGGTTCCCCTCACCTCGCTCTGTTCCTGCAGACCCCTGTGCCCACAGCCGCCCTGCAGAGCTGGTGACTCACACACGCACACCGCACAGTGCCTGTCCCCGCACTGCCCCAGCCTGTCCGCACCCCGGAGCCAGCACTGGTACTTACACGATGGCCGGCAGGGTGCAGCTGGTGCTGGTGCTGTAATACCGCAGGATGAGCTTCCGCGGGAGCTTCTGGTGTGTGTAAGAGAAGCAGCAGATTGGGAGGTCGGATCCAGCTGGAAGAGGCAAGGAAACACAATGTGAGCGTGTGCCGGGCTGTGCGTTGGGAGCAGCCAGCCCATCAGCTCAGGGAGACATGCTGATGGGGAAGGGAGTGAGGACTTTGAGAATAATTAAGGTTGAAATAGACATTGGAGATCATCTGGGCCAATGCCAGGAACAGTATTGTCAGGTACTGGGGGAGGTTCCCACCCAGTCATTGCTCAGAGCTTCGTTTCTCCACCTCTCCCAGCCCCAGGGCAGAGACTGAAGTCCCTAAACTATAACCAGGAATAAGTACTCTGAGCCCAGGACGGCTGGATGGAGGATGGATGGATGGAAGGATGGAAGGATGATTTTCTAATTCTGGGGTTCCCACATGATCTCAGTGCAGAGTGGAGAGTGGTACAAATGCTGAAAAATTCCCAGTTATCTGCTAGGAGAGCTCAATGGGGAAAAGATAACGAAGGCTCAGATCTGTTCTTCCTTCACAAAAGAAAAAGAAGGACTCACCTGGGCCAGAGAAAGTTTGGGAGCAAGAGGCTGCAATAAGGAGAAGAGCAAAAACGGCTGCAGAGACCTTCATCTTCCCGTCGGGTGAGGGCAGTCGGAGTAGGACCAGGAGCTCTGGCAGATGCGGCTCAGACTGCAGAAGCTGGATTCAGCTCCCTTTTAACAGGGAGTCCTGGAAGCAGCAGGAGAAGCCTCAGTGGAAATTCCAGAATGATGACAGAGGATGTCATGAAAGTGAAATAGCCAAAGGGAATGAGGGACAAAAAAAAAAAAAAAAAATTTTAAAANAAGAATGGGATATGGTTCACAGCTCTAACTCGGTGCTCATTTTCGATTTCAGGAAATCAAAAGGAAACTAAGATGTGCCAAGTGGCATGGCCACAAAGAGGAGAACTATTTATCTAAACTACTGGAGGGATTTTCCCTGTGAGTCTGTATAGCAAAAGACAGAATGTTTGCCGAAGATTATGCAACCCTGGAAAAAGAAACCTCAGAACCAGCCAGGCTCCAAATCATGCTCGTGCTGTGATGCGTCGGGTGCTTATCAAAGATTGCTGAACTGCAGCACACGGAGCTGAGAGGTGCCAGGACTGTGGGCTCTGTGCTACCCAAAGCGCTCTGCCCACACCAGTCCCACAGTGTTTGGCTTAATATGGACCAGCGAGGAGCTGAGGCTGGAGCCACCCCTGGAGATCATCCCGTCCAGCCCCTGATCAAAGCAGGGTCAGCTGGGAAGGCTGCCCAGGACCATGTCCAGATAGGGTTTGAATACCTCCAGGGATGGAGAATCCACAACCTCTCTGGGCAACCTGTTTCAGTGTCCAGTAATAAAGTTTTATCTGGTGCTTAAATAGAATTTCCCATTGCCTCTTCTCCTGTCACTGGCCACCACTGAGAAGAGTTGGGCTCCATCTACTTTGCTTCCCACACACACATGGATAAGATCCCCCTGAGCCATCTTTTCTCCAGGATGAACAGTCCCAGATCTCTCAGCCTCTCCTCATAGGAGACATGCTCCTGTCCCTTAAGCATCTTCATGGCCCTTCACTGGACTCTGTCCAGTGTGTCCATATGTGTCTCATACTGGGGAGCCCAGAACTGGACTCAGCACTCCAGGAGTGGCCTCACCAGTGCTGAGCAGAGGGGAAGGATCACCTCCCTTGACCTGCTGGCAACACTCCTCCTAAGGCAGCCTGGGCGCCTGTTGGCCTTCTTTGTGGCAAAGACACGTTGCTGCTCATCTCCAGTTTGGTGTCCACCAGGAGTGGACATCGGGTCCTTTTATGCCAAACTGCTTTCCAGCCGGTCAGCACCAGCGTACACTGATGCCTGGGTGTGTTCCTCCCCAAAGGGCAGGACTTCACACTTCTCCTTGATGAACTTCATGAGGTTTTTGTCAGCCTATTTCTCCAGCCTGACAAGGTCCCCCTGGATGGCAGCACGTCCCTCTGTGTCTCAGCCACTCCTCCCAGCTTTGTGCCATCTGCAGACTCGCTGAGGGTGCACTTTGTCCCATCATCCAGGTCATTAAGACATTAAACAGTACTGGCCCTAGTATCGATCCCTGGGGTTCCCCACTGGCGACCTGCCTCCAGCTGGACTTTGTGCCATTGATCACAACCCTCCAAGCCCAGCCGTTCAGCCAGTTCTCATTCCCTCTCACTGCTAGTTATCTAATCCGTACTTCATCAGTTTGCCTATGAGGGTGTTATGGGAGTTAAAATAAACAACATCTCCTGCTCTGACCTCATGCACCAAGCCAACCATCTCAGCTTTGCAGGTTACTCACAGTCACCTTAACAGCCACAGGCTTCCACAAAGCAACCAGCTTGCAGGATCTCACCCTACTTTGGAGGGTCATTGCAGGCAGAAGGGTCTGTTGCCACCCCCAACCTCAGCCCCCAGGAGAGTGGGGATTTTGCTGGCAGAAGTGGTTTGCCACACTGGAGATATTTCGCCAGCCTGAACTGCTCTCTTCAAAAGCTACTTTGAGTCCAAGATGGATTTTCTGGCCATAAAGGTGAGAAATGAGTGGTGGAGAACCTGCCTGGCATGGGAGAGACTTTCAAGCCTTGGCAGGTGGTTTGGGGCAGCTCCTGCCCAGGGAACAGGGCAGAGCAGCAGCTCTGCAGAGACAGGGGGACCTGGGATGTCCTGATGTCCTGCTGCAGCCAGGGGGTCCAGCTTGAGTCGGAGCCCCCCTCAACTGCAGAGAGGATGCTCAGCCTGTGGGTGGGCTCCAGGGCCTGGAGTTTCATCCCAGAAATACAAATCCCCTGCTCAGCTACCCTGGAGCTGCAAGTGAGGGCAGTGGAGACACCATCCTTCACAAATTGGCTCGTCTCTGGCGGAGTCAGAAAGAAGGTTTGAGGTCCCTGACAGAGGTGACAATCTGCTCCTCTGCACACTTACCCCCCCAGGGAGGACCTCTTTTGCACTCCTGCTTCCCTGCAGGGCCGTACCCCGCGTTACAACCCAGGACGCTGGTGCTGTGGCTGTGGCAGGCTGCAAGCTCTGTAGCAGAGCAGAGGCATCACCAGCGTGGCCGAGGGTGTGCTTTTATTGGGGCCAAAGACTCTGTAAGTCCTGACTTGGTTATCGGGGGTGGTGTTGGGTTTTGCTGGGTTCACAGCAAGGCAGGACCAGCTCTGCTTTTCCTGGGTGAGTCTGAGCAGCTCTGGGCAGAGGTGCGTGGCAGAACAAGAAGTGGCTCCGGCTTTCGGCTGAATTGCTGCAGAGCAAAACCAAATTATGGCTTTTTGCCATGGAAATAAATCATGCAGAAACCAACAGTGGGAGTTTTATGTTCCTCTGTGCTTGCAACTCACATGCTAGCATGTGCGCGGGGAAATGACAAACACCGGCTGCCGGCGCTACATTGCCGGGTGAGAAAGGTTGTGGCTACAGAAAGACAGCTTTGTGGCTAACACCAGCCAGAGACGGCTTTGCTCATGGCAACTTCACAGCTTCTGCTCTCCAGCCTGCCGCCTGCAAGGAGCAAGCACCATGTGGTGCCACCTCGCTCACTTGCGTGGGGCACCCAGGGGTGGTGGGGAGGTGCGATGGGGGTGTGATGTGACATCAGGCAGCTCTGTCCTCCATCTGGAAGGACTGTCCATCTTGAAGCTCTGTCCTCCATCTGGATGCCCCGAGATGGTCAGTGGAAGGAAAGGAGCTCCTAATGAATTTGACAGGGCTGGAGGAGGAGGCTCTGCAAAGAGCCGCTGCGGCTGCAGTCGCTTGCTTGTGTCATCGGCACAAACCGATCAGCGCTTACAAACCTGCCTTTGTCAGCTGGGATGGCGATTCCCCCGGAGTGCCGAGAAGCCTCCTGGAACGGGGGCTCGCCTCTGTCCCCAGCCACTCCTTTGTGCTGCTGACCCCCTGCCGCAGTGCTCCCGCTTCGAGTGGCCACCTGCAGCCCCGGCTGCAGCCCCACCACGGGCTCTGGCCAAGCTGCTCCCACAGCAATTCGCCCTCCCTCACCTCTGAGGACAGCTTCTGTTTTCAGTTTTCTGTTTCTGTACACTGGTTTTCGCTTCTCTATCAAATCCCAGAGCCCTCTGCTATCACAGTTCCTGCAGTTTAAGTATTTATAAGCTGACCTCTCTCAAGCTTCCTTTATTATTCCTGGAAATGAGCCATTTTTTATCATTTTAGCCTCACCCAGACTGGGGCATGAGATTTGTTTGGGTGCAGGAAGAAAAAGAAAGCTAAAATTATTCAAAGAGGAAGACTGTAGGGAAGGATGTTATAGTGGGTGCTGAGTCTTCATCCCCTGGTATAGATGGCAACAAGGATTAGCCCAGAGGCTTTGGGACTCCTTCAGCCTCCCCCAAAATCCTGCTTTTGCCAAGATCCACAGGTCACAAAGCACATACCCCCAGGACAGAGGGATGCGGGTGGTAGTGATGGCTGTCCCCAGGCTGATGGGGAAGCCTTGTCTGCCTTCCCCTGGGGCTACAGCTCGCCAGTGGGGGTTGCACCATCCCAGCCCTGGCACCTTAGCACCATCAGAAGGACCTTGGAACAGGTAAAGGGGTATTCACAGAATCATAGAACGGTTTATATTGGAAGGGACCTTAAAGATTATCTCGTTCCAACCCCCCTGCCCTGGGCAGGGACACCTCCCACCAGCCCAGGTTGCTCCAAGCCCCATCCAACCTGGCCTTGAACACCTCCAGGGATGGGGCAGCCACAGCTTCTCGGGGCAACCTGCACCAGGGGCTCACCACCCTCATTGTGAAAAATTTCTTCCTGACATCTAATCTAAATCTTCCAGTTTAAAGCCATTCCCCCTCATCCCATGGCTCCCCTCCCTGATCAAGAGTCCCTCCCCAGCTTTCCTGTAGTCCCTTTAGGGACTGGAAGGAGCTCTAAGGTCTCCCCGGAGCCTTCTCTTCTCCAGGCTGAACATCCCATCCCTGTCACTCCTGCTAGCCATTTGATCTTCTTGCCCATAAGCCCACAAGCGGACGTGAGCTCTGGGTGTGGGGTGCTCTATCTGGGAGACACTGGTGCAGTGCCCCGGGGGTCACAGCCTGGTCCCTCCGCTCGCAGCCTGGGGCAAAGGCGATCCCTGACCAAGTCCAGCTCCCCTCCGCTCCCGCTCCCAAACTGTCCCCAGCAAGTCCCTCCTGCAGCTACACCTCTCTGCACAGTCCCCAAAGGATGTCAGAGGCCGCATGGGGAGGCTGCGGGGCCGTGGTACGTTGGTGAGCAGTGCCGGAGCTCCCCGAGCCCCCCCGTCTCCCCCGGGGAATGCGGGTGCCAGGCAGAGCCCGTGCTGGCCAGGGCAGCCGGACAATGGCCCTTTTGAAGGGCACAAGCCCATCTGGGGTGGCAAAAGCCTCAGTGTGACCGGGAGCAGGACGGGACCTGAGCTTCAGAGAGACAGTGCAGAGAGCCCTAACCTCTAAACAGCCCCCACTCATGGGAAGTGGTTTGCAGCTTTGCAGCAAGCCCAAAATAAATCATGAGGCTAGTAAACATCCGAGCTCTGCTGCCTGTCTCCGTGCGTGACCGCCGCAGCTGGAAAGCTCACACCTCGCTGTGGGAGCGGGGGCTCACACCTCCCCTGGGGCTTCCTACCCCCGTCAGTGTTTTGGGGGGACCGACACCAGGCACATCCCTGCCAGCACCCCGCAAAGAGAGGGACCAAACCAGTGCTGGTGGACACGGAGTCTTCAGGAGGTCCGAGGGCCATGCGTTAGGGAAGTCCCCCAGCTGTGGCAATGGCCCTGACACAAGTTTGCAGTGATGCAAGTTTGCTGGCCCCAGCCCCCTCGGTGGGCAGGGGAGGGTCATGGTGCTCCGCCGTCCCTAGAGCACCCGCGGGGTGCATCCCGCAGGCCACCCGCAGCCATTGCACCCAGACCTCCAGAAGAGCTGGGATCCAGGAGCAGGAATGAAAATGAAAACAATCCATGTGTGGCTTCTTTCCTTGCCTTTTTGCTTGATTATGATGAGCACCCAAGGCCCAGTGAGTTCATTTATAAACTGGGTTTGGTTTTCATCCTAGCAGAGCTCTGAATTTTCATTCGGTTCTTCCTTGCTCTTTCTTGGACCCACCAAAGATCTGAGTGAGGTGGACTGTCCTGCAGGGCAGAAGATGCAGCCCAGCAGAGACACTTCATCTCCTTCTCCCAGGCATTTGCAGGGCTTGAGGGATGCTGAGGGTGCCGCGGCCCTCAGAGCCAGCAGTTGGGATGAGCCGGGAGCACTCAGACTGCCGCAGCTGCATGGCTCCACAGCTGCTTCCCTAAGGCTCAAAAAATTGCTAAAACTCATGTTTTCCCTGTTTCTTTCTTTTCCTTTCATGCCAAGGATGGAGAGGGGTGTGGAACAAGGAGGTGGGTTTTTTTACTTTAATTTGTTTTGAAACACCATATACTTAATCCCCTTCATTTTGTTTTGTCTCAAAAGAAACGTGAGGAAAAATTTGAGGCATTAGCCATTAGAAAGTGATAGTATTCCCTGGGTTGTTTTTTGTTTTGGTTTGGTTTTTTTTTTCCAGAAAAATGCTCTTGCTGGAGGAAGGTTGAACCTTTAATGAGATACATTTTTCTTATCAGCTATGAACTTCTTCCTGGCATGACACGATTTCGGGGAAACATGAAGACGTCTCTTGTGCAACGTGGTCGGCAGTGGCCGGCACTCGCTCCCGCCGCCCAGCTGGGATGGCCATGCTCTCCCCTCCACCCAGCGCAGTGGAGACAGATGGTTCCCAGTCACTCCCACACACACAGGTTCACATTGGAGCCAGTTCCAGGACATGATGTCATCTAAAAAATTCCAACATTTCTCCAGATATGTCAAGAATGGTGGGGGTGAAATTTCTGGACACTGATGGGAAGTCACCGGTGCCCAAACTCTGAGCAGGGCAGGATGGAGACTTGCAAGTGGAAGTGGAGCTTGTCCTAGAGGCAGTTTCTGAACTCAGGACATTTTTAAGTACTTCCTTTTCTGAGCAAATCCTGACTGCTCAGCATAAACCTGCTATAAATAGCAACTTACATCATCCAGTCTCACCGATTTTTTTCAGGGTTCCCCTTTCATTCAAGATCAAGAATTTCCATATTTCTGCTATCACCAAATTTATTTTGGGCTTTTGCTTTACTTAGCACTTTCTCCTGGGATTTTTTGGGGGCTTGCAGAAAAGCTCCATCGTATCCCTCTATGGAAATTGGTACAACATCAGCCGGACTGCCTCGGAGGGCCTGTCCTGTTGACTTCAAGCACTGCCTGCTGGCAGTGGGGGCAAGGGTAGACCACAGGCTGGATCATGAATCCTGAAACCACCTGGAGACACGGTGGGAAAACTTCCATCTTACACCACCATTTTGCTGTGCTATGGACCTAATCCTCCCTGAGATGCTCCAGCCCACTTTGGCCACCCTTCTGTGGCCATCTCTCCATCTCAGAGCACCTCCCAGGCTAGGTGGTCCTTCATCTGAGACATGCAGCATTCTCTCTTTCTAAAAGGGGGAAAAGCTAGAAGTAATTACTTTCTCATTTCATCATGAGTGGAATGCAGGGTGAGTGGGGAAGGAAACATTTTTTAGAACCATGTTGCAACATCCCAGAGCATCACTGATATGACTATAGCCTCCCACCTCTACCCAGCCTGCAAAGAGCTGGCAGAGTTGCAGCTTGTCAGATTTCTAAGGAAAGAACAGAACCCTGAGGAAGCAAACACCCTGACTTTGGGGGATCCTAAACTGACTCAGCTAAACTAAGTAATTTTATTTTTTTTTGATTAATTAAAAAATGGTCCCTGACAGTCCAAAATAATTTGGTATCTGCTTGCCAACAAATGTATAAAGGCATGGAGGTTTTCAGCCGCCTGAAATAGAAAAGTATCTCATTGAAAACATTTGAATAATCAATGCAGATTTCCAATTAATTCTCCTGTTTTAATGAAACTTGGTTTTTATCAGAACATTTCTCCACCATAAATGGCATTTCACCGGCCTGCCCTACCCACGTCATGTACCTTGGGAGTAGGACAGGACCAGATGGCTGTAGGTGGCAGATCTCAAGAGATGACCCATGAATGCTTGAAGGTACAATCAGAGGGAACAGCTCAGAGGCAAACCACGCTCTTACATACATCTACAAGTTATATTCCCTGAGCAACAAGACAGAGGAGCCAAGGAAGCTGACGCTAGCTCAGAGCTGATTTCTGATCCAGCTGGCGTCCGGCTGAATGCTGGGTTCCCACCTCCAGCCTGGCTGGGCGCCCTGCCTGCGGAGGCAGGCTCTCCCCTCATCCTCCCAGGATATTTACGGACAGGCAAGCTGACAAGTGGAGGGGGGACTGGGGTCTGAACTGATGGGTGAGCCTGCAAGGTGCCCCTCTCTGCAGATGGAAAAGGAAAGGATGGAGAGCGGACCAGCTTGGCCGTAGTGTGGCCAGGAAGGAGGTGATGCTTGGCTTGGCAAGTGCCACCTTTGCTCCATGGGGTAGATCTGCCCTCCCCAGCCAAGGCGAGGGGCAGGAGCACCACCACGGCTCCTGGCAGGAGCCTCCTTGAGAGTGGACCACCTCTGGGACTTCTCCTGTGCAAGTCCAGGTCCACATTGTCCTCCAGACCCCTCTCTGCCTGCACAGAGCAGAGCAGTTAACCTGCATGGAGTTAACCTGCTGTGGGTGGTAGAAGGGGAGGCAGGGCAACCCACAGCCCTGCCAGCCCAGCCGTGGGCTGCCCTGCCTCCCCTTCTGCCAGCTGCGGCTGGTGGAGGGCTTCACACACTGTGCGGCATTGGAGTGATATTTGGAAAACACCATGTTATTTACAGAAAGCGCCTGGGTCGATAACCGGGAACCTTTAATAGAAACACGGTGAGTCAGTGCTCAGCGCTGTGGTACGGGTGCAGAGGTGCTGGTGGTGCGGTTGGGTTGCTCCGTTTTATGTTACAGTTCTTCCACTGACTTTCAGGCAGCATCTGCCAAGACATCACCACCCGTTGATAGCTTGAAAGTAATGAAATGGAGACATTTCCCAAAAATGCATCTGCTTCCCTGTTGAGAAGAGATGTCCTTCTAGCAACACCTTGTTATGGATGGACAGGCCTCAGCTCTTCCCAGGGCATCCATCACCTCCCTGCCAGGGCTTCCCTCATCTCCCTGGGGACAGGGACGTGTTTGGTAGACCTCTGTGGCAGTCCATATGTAGGCTGGTGACTTCTTCCCAGTGAGCCATCCCTGGTCACAGCCCTCGCCCAGCCCTTAGAGAGCTGTGAGCTCTTACTCTCTCCCATACAGCATGGTATTCCTCATTGTCTACGGTCATTACAATTTTGTCTTTTCTGCTGAGACAGGATACTCTTTTCTTGACAGAAATCCCAGTTTCTGCCCTCGTCCTCCAGTTAACCTGCTTCTGGTCCTCAGAAGCAGTGTCTTCTTCCTCGCTCTGCTCCTGGAGCCCCTCCTGCCTCATCTTCAGGGTCACAGTCAACGTCTCCATACCTCTTTTGGCTTTCTTTATCTCCATGCCCAGTAATGATAGTCCTCACTTATCAGTAGCTACTGAAATGTGTCTAACCTCCATCAGTCATTTAGGGTCTCCTTACAGGACCTAGAGTGGGGCAGGTACCTCCAGGACATAACACCACGCGTCTCAGCTCTTCCTTCCCTTAAACTGAGGAGGAAATTCAAGTGCTTCAGCTTCTGGGACTTTTATTTCACACCCACCACTACCTGTGCTGGAGACTGTAGTGCTCTCACAGCTGCGGGACATGCCCTCAGTCCCTTCAGACTATGTTAAGCATGTACAGGACATGGAGCCCACTGGTGACTGTTCCCATCTCCTGCTACTCTGACAGCATGGGCTGTGCAGATGTGGAAGGGACACAGTCCAGGATAGAGGAGACCTCAGCTCCTTTGTCCCTAACTGGTCTCATCCCATCCATGGTCTTCAGCCCATTTGCACAGCTCTTGGAAGTATGGACTCTCGCCTCCAAGCTGCTTGGGCAGGTTGGGTAACAGGGGCCTGTTGACAAATGCGGGAACCTCCACAGGGGAACTTCTTACTAAGGGACATGCATGAAAGAAGCAGAAATAGCAATGGTGACTGTTTCATATCCTGTATCACTGGAGAGGCTCTGAATGGAGGGGGGAGCATCTCCCTTCCGGGGCTGGGGCTGCTGCTCTGTTCCACCACGAGACTGCACCATGAGCAGCCTCTTCTCTGGGGGAAATTCCACCATGCCTACGCAAGCCACTGCACGGATGTCCTCACCACATAAATTGGGGAGCTGATGACTGTCTCAGCACCAGACAGAGAAGAGGCTTTCAAGCTCCACTTGCCTGCTTCAGCTCCAACCACCACTTCTCAGCTGACATGAAGCTCTCTGTGGCTGCCCTCGCTGTCCTCATCGCCACCTTCTGCTACCAGACCTCCACTGCACCAAGTAAGTCTGGGCTCTCTCCCTCCTTTCTAAATGGGGACAGGAAAGATGTTGCTGCTGGGCAGGGTCCCTTCTGCCAGCCCTTCCACCCGGGGTCCCCATGTCAGACCACCCTCTGGTGGGTGCTCCAAGACCATTGGGGCTCTCCTGCCACACACAGCTCAAAGCACGGCATGGGCTGTGTCAGCACCAGCTCAGGGTGAACCCCTAAGAGAAAGACTCAAAGGAAGAAGAAAGACCTTGTCTTTTCTCTTCCTCCTCCATGTCGTCCCCACTCCCCAGACCTGGGGCTCTGCAGTCCCAGCTCCCTGTCCCTGCTCCCCACCCCTTGCCACTGCTGACAACCATGTTTGCCCTTCACAGTTGGGTCCGACCCGCCGACCTCCTGCTGCTTCACCTACACCTCCCGGCAGCTGCCACGCAACTTCGTGGTGGAGTACTATGAGACCAACAGCCTGTGCTCCCAGCCGGCCGTCGTGTAAGTCCTCTCCTCCAGTGTGGTGGTGGGCTCTCTCCTTGGGCTGAGGATCCACAGAGGGAAAAAACCCTTTACAAACGACAGGGGATGGAGGTTGGCCCTGCGGACAGGAGGGATGGGGGGCCAAGAGGTGTAGGGTGATGGTCCATGGGCTCAGCGTACAGGGGGCTCGCGTCAGTCCTGCTCCACTACTGTGAATGGGATGGGCATGATGTGCTGCATGCCCAAATTCTGCTGATCCTCTGGAGAGGCTGGGTTTGGGACAGGGTTCCCCTCCATGCCTTGCACTGAAAACTTACCTCTTTGCACCCCACAGGTTTATCACGAAGAAGGGCCGTGAAGTCTGCGCCAACCCCGAGCAGGACTGGGTCCAGCAGTACGTGAACGAGCTGGAGCTGAACTGAGGTCCCGGGACAGACCCTGCCGCCCTGCATCCCCTGGCTGCCAGGATGAGCGCGCCGCGGCCAGCTGTGGGATCTGCTGGAAAGGCTTCAATCTCATTTAAAGCTAGTTAGGAAACTGAAATATTCCAGAATGTGACTTTAGTGTTATGCTATTTAATTTTTTATAGGGGAGGGATCAGGTGTAATAACTGCACTCCAGAAGAATAAGAATATTATATAATAGATATATTTTTTTAAATGAAGACTCATGCTCATGTTATTTTTTCTGTATTTAATTAATTGTATTTTTGATGTAATATTTAATTCAAATTTTGAGAAATAAATATTTTTGTAAGAACTTTCTGACTTTGCCCCTATTACTACTCTTTGCAATGACAATAGCTGAAATTATAATAGTGGCAACGTGTTCTTTGTTCCTTTTCTGCGCTGTCAAAACCCCCACAAGCTTCCCCTATCTGAATGTGCTGTTTTGCAAAATAAGAAGAGAAAAACCATGAAAGAGGAGGTGTGAGAAGGGCATAGATTACATTCAAGTAGCTTGGCTCACTCTTTTTGTCAGGTATTTAATCACTACTCATTATGACTACTGGTAGCTAGTTAAATTCCATCGCTGGCCCCATTATTGTCAATTAAAATGTTACCTTTAGGGGCTGGAATTTAATGTGCTGGTTGCTTCGGGGAAAGTTTTCTGAGAGCTACAGCTAAAATGGATCAGCTATTCCCAGAGCTGAGAAAGGAAAAAATATGTATCACTACAAGATTTCTAGAACTATATCATTAAACTCTAATTTAGCTGGGACACAAGGCTCAGCAGACATGTCCCTCTTATGAGAAAAAGTGCTTTTTCTCTGTGCCTCCAAAATCTGCCCATCTCTGGAGATGCCTCTGCAGAGATGCAGTGTCCCCCCACAATCGCCCTGCCGGACCCCAGCACCAGGGCAGGATCTGCCCCTGCAAGGAGACATCTCCACCGAAGCCCTGGGGCTGGTGTCCTGCTGCAGCTGAAGGAGATGGAGCCCCACACCACTGATGGCATTTAGATCGCTCTGATCAGCTCTGGACACGCATTGCTGGACAAACTTGAGTGCTGGACAAACTTGCTTGAGTGAGGAAATTAATAGGAAGAGACACCAG
>RSEF01000019.1:328502-338675 GCA_003993805.1 Himantopus leucocephalus | reverse complement strand
CTCCAAAGGTCCCTTCCAACCCCTGCCAGTCTGTGATTCTGTGTTTCTTTGATTCTGTGATAATCTTTGATGAGCTGACCTTGCTCCTAGAGCTGAGCAATGCTAGAAAACACTCACACCGTGCAGACCTTGGAGGAGCCCCGGGATGCCCCGGTGCTCATGCATGGGTCTCAGGGGCTAATCATGATGCTCTTCCTTCCCAGAAACAGCCTCGCAGGGTGCTCAAGGAGCACACGCTGGAGACAGGGCAGGTGAAGGCAAGAAGCAGAGGGCACGAAGCTGGAGGCAGCAGATGAAGAGAAAGGGGAGGGTAGGACCCAAGAGGAGTGTGGCTTGCAGGGGGTTTCCTCTGGATTCAGACCAAGACAAGAGCAATGCTGTCAAGGGTTTCAGAATTTGTAAACTACTTAAAAGAGAGACTCATCCTGAAACCAGAGTGTGGTATGTACTGAATGTTTTGTGCAATGTATATAAAAGTAAATATTTTTAATTAAAACCCTGGGAAAGCCTAGCTGTGAACAAAAGTGAAACCATTACTACGATAGGAATAACATCATTATTATAATATAGATGCACATCTCTATAAATTTGTCATTTATATCACCCTGCTGTGTCCGGAGGCATTTTGAGGTATAACGACAGCCAGGGGAGCTGGAGGTCACAGTCTGGCATCGCATGGAAGGGGGAGCTGGGCTGTGCTGGTGGAGCTATGGATTGATGGCAATCAAGGTTCATGGTCTGACGGCCTTTACACCTTCACTTTTTCAGAGAGGAATTAGACACCCTGAAGGCAAAATTCCCATGTGCTCCACAGTGCCAGCTCCGTGCCTTCTATGCCATCCCAGGACTGCAGGCTCGCCGCAGGGAGGGGAGGCTCAGTCCACCACCCGAAGCCACTCTTTGCAGAGACACCAAGATGGGGGAGCATGTCTCTTCTGGGGGGCCAGCACCCGAAAAAGGCATGTAAACTTTTGCACGCTGCATACAAAAGTATTGTTTTCTTAAAGCAGCAATATATCCCAGACTTACAGGGTTGAGGAAGACACAGAAGTACTATGCTAGAAATGGTGCCTGGCTATCGCCTTCCCTTTAATGGCCAACAGAAGGCAGAAGTGGCAATGAAGACGCAAAAGAACATTTCTGCTCACTTCTTAGAAAGACGCAGATGACTACTTACATTCCCCTAAGATGATGAAACATTTTCCACTGCACTAGAAGAGAAAGAAAGATGTTAACATTGGTTGAGAGAACGCATTTCTAAAACTGCAGATCTGTAATTTTTGCTGTGGAGGATCTTAACAGGGGACACAGTCAGTGTGTCTAGGTGACCAAACTGCTCCAGGAGCTAAAACCTAAAAATGTGACATTATTCTACTGATTGCTCAGAAAAACAGCTCCCTGGCCACCCAACCCGTGGCTGTTCTCCTAGATGTGGTATCCCAAAGGATTACTGCCTTCAGTAAAACCAGACAGCTCGTGCAGATCAGTCCTGGGACCCACCACAGCAAGGGACTGTCTCAACCCAAAATGTCCCTGCAAAATATATGTGTGTGTGTGTGTGTGTGTACATATATATATAATTGCCCATCTTCCTTCAGCATATGGAAATCTAACGGAAATGGTGTGACTGTGACTAGCCTGGCACATACCGGTCTACCCTTTTTGTAATAAATAACTTTATGATGCTGTGTGAGGGTCACCAGCTTGCTTGGAGCTGGGGAGCAGAAGCGCTTGCAGGAAGATGCTCAGGCCAGACTGCGCTGTGCCATGCAGCCATCCCTCAGGGCTGGGGCTGGTAGCGCAAGCAGGACCTGGTCCTTGCTGAGCAGGATCTGCACGGAGGCCAAAGCCAGGCAATAAATGCATTTCCACCAAGGACAGGGGAAAGCTTGACTTGTCACGACTTAAACAGAAAACCTGGCTGCAAATAGCTTTAGGAGGAGCTTTAGCTTTAAGTCAGCAGGGAGGTCCCAGTGGTCCTGGCTTTTCTCTGGCTGCCCATTGCCAACCAGTCTGGGCACCTCAGGGCAGAATGGTATCTGCTCTGACCAGTTTCTTAGTTGCAGGTGAGGTGGCGAGTCCACCAGATGGAAAATTTTATGGCATATTCAGAGCTATTTCATGCCTTCAACCTTTACTCTCCTTCCTGGGCGAGGCAGATTGATGATTTCTAGGAACGCTTTGGATGCTGCATTGCAGTGAGTTCACATCCTTCCTGTTCATTCATTTCTTCCCCCTCTTTGCAAGATCTCTGAACTGTTACACTACCTCCCGCCTCTTCTGGAAACGCTCTTCGTCCCTCTGGCGCAGCAGCAAGTACCACTCAGCTGTCACCTTGCCTTGGTCAGATCACTCTTGCTTTCTGGACAGTTTCCATCCCACCACCTCCTCCCTCTCCTGGTTCAGTGACATTTAGCTTAGTCCGTTCCCAACTGTCACCCTGCACAACAGGTTTCCCTGGCTGTCCTCATCACTCCCGCCCCCCCCCCCCCCCCCCCCCCCCCNCCCCCCGCTGCCTTCTGCTTCCAGCCCTCTGTCAAGACCTCAAAGTTCATGTCCTTTCTTATCTTCTCAGACTCCGTAAACTCCTGTAGATCTCCATAGAGGTCAACGAGCTGCAGAGCCTACCAAGACCCATTGCCCTTCTCCTTCCTGGGATACGGCAAAGCTGGGACTGGGCTCTTCTACTGGTCTCTTCCCTCTGCCATGCAGCCTCCAAAAGAGAGCCTGCAGCTGAAGGGAGGAGGGTGGGACTCCCCAAAATGCAACAAAACTCAGCCAAGAGGAACTGCTATCTCAGGCCCAGCATCATTTTTCACTAGGAGACTCCTAAAGCACCATTCAGGACATCCCCAGAGAAACTGTGCTGAGCCCTGAAGACCGTGCTTTATCAAATCTCATTTTATTTGAACTGAATCAATCTTTAAATTAAGCAGCTTCATTATTTTTGTCTGAAGGGCATGCTCTGCAGCCTCCTCTGCCGTCGCCTCCACCCCATCTGCCCCCAGGGCAATGTCTCCTGCCTCCTGGCCCTGTGAGTAGGGCGCTTTGGTTTAGATGAGTAGGACTGGCTGATGCCACAGCTGAGCTTAAGGACTGGAGAGCTTTTCCTCCAGCAACAAGGTGGCAGACTGCTTGAGGCCAGAGGCTGGGGCAGCAGTACAGCCTGGAGGAGAAGAGATGTCCCAGGGGATGGAGAGACCAAAGGTGACCTCTGGAGACATCAGCAGAGGCTGGCTTATTTTTCTTTCCCTGGGTTTTGTAGCCCCCGAAGTGCCCCTATCGTGGGGTATGCAACACATGGCTTCCCACGCTTGGAGGTTTCCCACCCATGGGGCTTGTGAGGGGAGGCGGAGGGGCTGGACCTACAAAACTGGAGGTGATGTCCCTTCCAGAGGACAAGAAAGAGCAGCCCAGGAGCCACCAGGCAGTGCAGCACCCACACCCATACAGACATCCCCGTGCCATCACCCCAGGCCCCAGCACCATGAGGCTGAAGCATGGCCAACTACCGAGTCCCTGCTTGGTGTGCACCCGGCTTGCTGCGGTGTCCCCCTGATGCCACAGCAGCATCTCTCAAGAACCCTCTCTGGGCCAGAGAGGACCAGGTCCAGCAGCACCCTTTGCCCTCTGAGATGTTGCGGATTAGCTGGGCTAACGAGTAGGGATGGACGCACCACAAAACCACATTGCTGACTGCACAAGGCTCCCCAAATTGACCCTTTATTGCCTTGTTCCAGTATGAATCACACCAAAATCAGCACTACGCAGCAATCTGGGCGTGCACCCTTCTCCAGCAGCCCATGAGACGGGCAGCAGGGCAGCGGTGGGCAGCGGGCTCCCCTGTCCCCATTGGCAGCACAGCGGGTTATGGCATGTTCCCGCTGCAAAGTGCCCTTCCCAGCACGGGCATGGCACGGGGTGGATGTCACACTTGAAGGGTCACCACCAGCAGCCAGGAGCACATGAGGACCCCGCCACGATGCTCACCAAGGCACACAGTTTTTTCTCTGGTGCTGCCCCGCTCACGGGAGGAGCTGGTCAGGCTCTCAGGTCTCTGCCCACCAGTAAGAAGCCAGGGCAGCCGCTGTCACAGGATGATGCACCCGCTCCCCTGCGTGTCCCTGACCCAGGAGATCACCAAGGGCTCTGCATTTCTGCCCCCCAAAAAGGCACCCAGGAAGAAGAGAGGACGGAGGTTCCCCAAAAACTTGTCAGTGAAGGTGTAAATGTGGGAGCGATCGCTCACGTTGTAAAAGGAGATTTCTCCTGCCTCGTAGTCCAGGAAGATCCCAATGCGCCGGGGTCTCACACTCAGGGTCAGAGGGGAGGCGGGCAAGGTGAGGGCCTCATAGTTGCCCCCGTTTTGCAGCCGCAGCACCCAGTAGCCATTGTTTGGGGAGAAGAGGACATTGCCTTTCCGGCTGGCAGACTCCCTGCACAGCCCCAAGCCCCACTCAGGCTTGTCTCCCACCTGCACCTCCCAGTAGGAGCGGCCAGAGAAGAAGACCTGACTGCCCAGCACCACCGGAGTGGTGCCAAACCTCTTGGGGTTGTCGAAGAGGGACAGAATCAGCTTTTTGCTCCCACGCCGCACGCTCTTGCGGTCCTCGGACAGGGTGAGCTCAGGGTGTGCTGTCTCAGGGTCCAGAGTCACATCCACTGGAGCGAGAGAAGGGTGGGAGGACAGACAAGGCTTCAGGCGTCTGCAGGCGCAGACGCGAGTGGATGCCTGCAACCTGGATGCTGGGCTCTTTCAGATCTTCCTCCCTCCCACATTTATACGCTTGTGCCCGTGGTTCCGCACAGCTCCCAGTACTGCCCGGCAGTGGGGAAGTGCAATACAGAAAACGATGCTAACCATAAACCACATCAAAATATTTGGCGCCTGGCTGCAGAGCAGGAACAGACTGAGGGCAGCTCTGCAGCCCCTGGCACAGCTTCAGAAACAGTCAACACTGAAAGCAAGAGTTCATGGGCAACACGGAGCCTGAAACTCCTGAGTGACCTCCTAGGCTTCAGGGTCAGCTCACAGCCCACCCAAGACCAGAATGAGGAAGGTCTGCCCACCATGAAACCAGCCTGAACTCATCAGTACACAAACTGGGACCAGCTGGACAAAGCTTATTGAAAAAGTGTCCCTGTGCCTCAGGATATGGGGGGGTGGACCAGAGCCTAAATGTGCCAGGAGCTGGCACGAAAGCAGCCCCCTTACCTTTGAACTTCTTCAGCATGTCCCTCATGCCCAGGCAGCGCTCAGGAATGCTGTAGTTTTCCTTCAGGGTCACAGACACAGCCTTGGGGGACTGGAACTTTACCGCCTCGCACCTGAAAGGGGAGTGATGCCCATGGGCTGTATCCAGAGCCCACAGCACGGCCAGTCTCCTGCTGGGGGGGCGGAGTTTAATGCCTTTCTGTTGGCTGCACAGATGCATCTCCTCCCTTGAGCTCTTCAGCTGTGAAGAGCACTAGGGATAACCACATGCTTATCAGTAAGCCTGATGGGACCAGAGCTAAACGATGCCGGGAGCAGCAATGCCAGGCCCTGGGAAGGAAGGAGCAAGGCCAGCCGGGCAGCATGTCCCTTCGGAGGGGACACATCTCACACACCACAAGGCCAGGCAAGATCTTGGCTCTGAGGGCCTGGAAGAACAGGATGGAGTCTCTTCTCCAACCCCTGCTGGTCTCAGTCCCTCCATTGTCAGCCCCAGACAGACACAAACATCTCACTTAGAGCCTGGAGAGAGCCAGGATGGTAGGAAGAACAAGCATGGGTACCCACCTGCTCAGGATGCTTTTCATGTCCTAGAAGAAGAAGAGAAAAAACATTCTGGGCGTGGGGCTCCAGAGCCTCGTGCCCACCAGCCAGCCTGGCCCTGGTCACCCGCCCAGACAGCAAAGGCGTTGGGGCTGAGTTAGTGGGGCTGGTGGCACAGCCTGACCTTGAGCAGCCTGTCGGCCGGCTGCTGGGTCTTCTCCTTTATCTCCAGGATCAGCTCCTCCAGCAAGCACTTCTGCTCCACCAGCTTGGCCAGGTTTTCATTGATCATCAGCAGAATCTGCTTCTCCTCCTCCTCCAGCTTCTGGAGCAGCAGCTTCTCCTCGTCAGCCAGCAGCCGATGTAGCTTCCCAAACTCGCTCACAATCCTCTCCCGCTTTTTCTTCACTGTCTCCTTGCAATAAGAAGATACATGGGGTGAAGAGAGGCAACGTTAGCCAGGCAGCTGAGATGGAGCCGGATGCTCCGGCATCCACACCTGGCAACAGGCCCTGGGAAACCACTGCATTTTTTTGGTAAGCGCATTTATTTAAAAAACAGCCAGAGGCTAACTGCTGCGCTTTCGCCTGAGTTCCCACTCGAGATCCCCAGTTTACCAGCAGTAGGACTTTGCCTGGGGCATTTCTGCTCAGCTGGACCTCAGATGTCGAATGATGCCTTGGTGCATAGATAGACTGGGGGGTGCTGCTGGGCTGCAAGGAGGTGCCATCAGGTGTTGGGGTAGGTTTTTATTAGATGTGGTACAACTCATCCCTCCAGCTAGATTCAGGCCAACTTGAATTTCCTCGGGCAGCCCGGAGGAAATGCTCCGTGTCTGGAAAAACACACAGCAATGGGAAAGAGGTGGAAGAAGCCCCAGGGCTGGGGAGGGATGGACAGGGGGAGCCAGGGAGGACTGCCCAGGTGTCTGAGAGCTCTCACTACAGCCGGCAACAGGCAGGGTATGCCAATGCTTTAGAGTTTTTCGCCTGAGCCCTAAAATTTGGCACTTTGCTAGAAACCTGAAGCACCAGGAAAACATGCTGCGGTTAGCTAGGACCATGAAACCTCAAAATGCAGAAGATAAACGAAAAGAAACTGAACTGCATTTATTTTTCTGTCCAAGCACGTGATTTCTTGGACATGAGTCACGAAGGCTTGATAAGCCAGGATGGTCACAGCCACTTCCCCCTCACCACTCACAAGGGACATTTTTTCCTTTTTACTAAAAAAGCGCAACCAGTTGCCGGGTTGGGAGGAAGCCTGTGGCAGCTGAGCTGTGGTCCCGGAGCCCTGACTCAGGCGAGCAGGAGGAGAGTGACACAGCTCTTTCACAACCCCCATCCCCGGCCCCATCCCAGCCCGAGGGGGACAGCGGGCACGCAGGGACACCCCAGAAACCCGCCACCCCCTTGGCCGGGCTGCAGCGGGGAAGCAGGGGAGGTGAGCAAGTAACTAGGGGAGTCCAGAGAAACCTGTTTTCCCTGCCAAAGCTGATTAATCATCAACTCCAGCTCAGGGCTGGATAACTCAGTCCAACAGTTTCGTTTCCTTTTCTGCAGTTACTTTTACTTTCCAGCTTCCACTCTGGAGGGACATGAAATGCGGTTGTTTTGCTGGCGTCATATCTCCCCAGAACTGCCTGGACTTGGGCAGAGGTGCAGTAATTCAGCTTTTGTTTTTTTTAATGAAAACACTTCTCATTCCTGTTGCTGTGAAGCAGAGCTCACCACATGGCTCATGCCTGGCTCGTAACTCAAGCACAAGTTGTAAAACAAAAGGCAAATAAAAAATATCCAGTGTCTATTTGTTTAACCGGCACACAAGCCCCTGTGGTTTCAGTGGAGCTGGCGTGTTCTTTGCAAAGCATTTCTTTGCAAACCTTTTTAATCTTTTTTATAGAGCCACACACAGCCACTGAGCTGGTTTCCAGCACCAGTCCTCCATACAACAGCAGGACATGGGGACATGTCCCATCCTGAGGACTATGACAAATTCACGGTCCCAGACAAGATCATAATTGCTGATATCTCTGAAGCTCATTCTTTAAGAATTAAGCCAGGCACCTGCCTTGCACTCTTGGGTTTTCATCCTTTCCGCTGACTCATGCTTCTTCAGCTCCTCCACTTCCTTCAAAAGATGCTCCAGGGATTTCTGGAGTTTGACCTGAAAAGAGAAGAAACGGGCTCAGCTCACCCCAGCAGTGCTGCAGCTTGTCCGGGTCCCCTCTGCCGCCGGCAGCCAGGGGACGGTGACCCTGTGCCAGGCGGTGCCAGCCCTGGCACCCGGACCCAGCAGCTGTGCTCTTCACTCTGCTCGCAGCGTTAACCCTCTCTGCGCTCCTTGGGTTTTCCCCATATTTTTCTCACTATTTAGGTTTTGGAGAACAGAGTGACTGCTCCCCGCAGTGCCAGGGCATGGGGCGGCTGGCGGTGTGCTGCCAGGAGCATCGCTGGGACATGGGGTTTGGGCACACCCCTCCACTGAGGTGACATGTCCCCAGGGCAGGACCCACCACCCCCTCTTCTCCAGGGGTGTCGTGGAGGGGCAGGGACCCCGGCTGGCTCCGTGCACCCGGATGGGCAGGGGTGAGCCTGGGTGCCTCCGCAACCTGGGAGCCAGCAGGTCCAGCCTCGTCCCTGCCACGAGAGCGGCTGGGTGGGTGTCACCGCCTCTGCCACCCCTCCTCTGCTTTCCCAGTGGTGCCACCGGTGCTGTTGGGAGAGGGGCGATGAGGTCCTGGTGGCCAGTTCCGCTGGTGCCGGTGTGCCCAGGGTGCATCAGGGCAGGACGGGGACCCCCGGCACCCCAACCTCCCCTACCTTGTACACCTGCGCGGCCTCCTCGATGGGGTAGACGGTGTGCGAGCGGTGGTGCAGGGACTCCCGGCACACCACACAGATGGCCTCCTCCTCCTCCTCGCAGAAGAGCTTGAGGCGCTCGTCGTGCTGGGGGCAGAGCGGGGTCCCCGTCCCCGGCTCCGTCCCCGGGCCGGCCCGCAGCCCCAGCTGCCGGATGCTCTCCACAATGTTGGCCAGCTGCCTGTTGGGTCGGAAGCTGCTGCGGTGGCAGGAGGCCCGGCACTGTGGGCAGGAGAAGGGCCCGTCAGCCCAGAGACCCTTCTCCTGGCAGTGCTTGGCGATGCAGCCCCGGCAGAAGTTGTGCCCGCAGTCGATGCTGACGGGCTCGCTCATGTACTCCAGGCAGATGGGGCAGATGGCCTCCTCCTGCAGCCGCTCCAGGGCACCCGCCAGTGCCATGGTGGCCCCCGCCGCTGGCCAGCCTTGTCAGGCGCTTCCCCCCACCCGGGGTCAACCAGCAAAGGCAGGATCGCAGGCAGGCACGGCTGCGGTGGCCTCACGGCGAGGCAGCGCCGGCAGCCCCACGAGAGCCCGGAGGAGACGCCGGCCTCGCCGCCATGCCGTACCGGCTGTGGGAGCCTCCGTGCCGGCTGGGGGAGGAGCGTGGCGCCGGCCAGCACAGCTGCCGCCAGCCCCGAAGGCTGGGCCTTCCGCCATCCCGGCGGGTCGAAGCGAAAGAAAAACCCTGCTGGGAGAGCGGGACAAATTAGGAAGTGCCAGAAATAACGCAGGCCCGTAGATAACCCCGGGCACTGGGATGGCAGAGGAGACGGGGCCGCCTCTGGTGTTTGCTGAGCCGAGCAGCCCCCGGTTGCGGCGGCAGCCCCGGTGTTTCCCACCTGCTGCCTGAGGGCGCTGGGTGAGCTCGGTGACCCCCGCACCTCTCCACGCCACCGCTCACCCCGAGACATCCCCTGCGACACCCACCCACCCACCCACCGCAGAGAGCTGCCAGCTCGGGCATCGACCGGGGCAGGGCTCAGGCGCAGGCGAGGGGCGGCAGGCACCGGCAGCTGCCGGCAGCAGGCAGGACCAGCAACGCTCCGCCGCGCTGGGGATGGGCACCACGCAGGGGCTGGGGGGCAGCCAGACCCCCTGCCAGCCACCGCTGCCCACCACAGCCTCCGAGAGCCAGCGGGAGAAGCTGCAGGTTTTGTTCCTTTTTATTACACAAAATAACATCAACACAATCAGTATAAATTAGAATGAAAAGTTTCACTGAAAATGCCAAATAAATTAAAATTGCCTTTGCATAAACTTAAATAAAAGAGCTAAACAATGCATTAAATAATCGGCCAAATTCACAGTCAATAAGAAAACAGGGACGTGTTTCGGAGGTGCCCATGCGAGCAGGTCCTTGCAGAGGTGATGCTTGGAGGGAGCAGGGCGTTGCTCATCCACTGCCTGCCTTGTCGTTCCAGTGATTCAAGATGTCCTGGACCCACTTATCGTCAGGTTTCCCACAGACCATCCTGCCTTTGATTGTGGTAAATCTGCAGAAGGAAATTCAGTTAATGGAGGAGAGGAGAGGAGAGGAGAGGAGAGGAGAGGAGA
>RSEF01000019.1:316633-328492 GCA_003993805.1 Himantopus leucocephalus | reverse complement strand
GAGAGGAGAGGAGAGGAGAGGAGAGGAGAGGAGAGGAGAGACCACCTGCTCCTTGCCACTGGTGAACCCCACCAAACCAGACACGTCTATAGCTGCAGAACAGCCCCAGGGAAATACAGGGTGGGCCGTTGGCTTAATGTCATTACAGGTGTCCTGCTCTCTGCTGCTTAAGCCACTTCATCCCCAGCATGCCTACTCAGCTGGGACACCGTCCTGCCTGGGTCCCACTATCTGGGGATGAGGGGAATGACCCACAGAAGCTCTTTTGGCTCAAATCTACTATGGAGTTTCAGAAAACTGGCTGCCTGGGATGTGGAATTGGCTTCTGAGATGTTTCCAGGCTGTTCTCCTAACATGGGAGAGCCCAGCCTGGTGTCTTGCCTTGCCAGGATGGGGTGTGACATGGGGTTTCCTGGCGCTGCCACCCTCCAGTGGAGCAGGGCACCCCAGGATTTGGGCAAGAGATCTACTCACATCACGGCTGGCTGCATGCAGTGGCTGCCCGTGTGCTCATACATCATAATGCGGCTCAAGGGAAACGCTTTGGTCATGTATTGGATGCAGCAGGGACCAGAAAAGTTGACAGAAGCTGGAAGAGAAGTTAAGTTTTCTGATTAAACCAGACCTGGAAAAGCGTCGGTGGGGAGAAGCAGGGTCAGAAGATGAGAAGGTCCCCGCTGGGGGAGGTGCTGCTCCCACCATGGGCTCCCACCACAGCCATCCTTCCCTCAGGAAGCCAAGGAGTAGCAAGACGTGCCTCTCCTTTCCTGCAGCAGATGCTTGGAAGGAAGAGTTGCCAAGCATTACTAGACCTTATACAGCAGAAAGAAAGAGGAGAGAGCTCCTTGGAGAGGAGAGCTTGGACTCACCTGGAGAAGAGGAGACCTGGTAGCAGAGGACAGCCACGAAAAGCACGGCAAGGGCAGCTGTGGAGGTCTTCATGCTTCTGTTGGGTGGAGATAAATTGTAGGTGACAGGCCGGACTGCTGCGGAGTGCCCCTTGCTGTGCCTGACGTGGGATCCCTGGGTTCAGCCCGCTTTATAGAGGGAGACAGTGAGTGAGGACGGAAACACGCCGGAAATATTGCTGAAAGACGTGACACAATGGAAAAAGTGCTGTGTCAAGGGTGCCGCGTGGTCCTGTGGAGGGAAGTGCCCAGAGCCCCGATGACAGTAGTGCCCTGATGTGGCATATTATATAATGATATGACACCATGAAATGATAGAGAACAGGATATGACCTCTCTTTTCCTTTCCTCTGACCAAGGGGCTCCGTAGAGAACCTAGAAGTAACGATTCAGAAGATCATTAGATGGACCTCTTACCTAGAAGTCACATGATGGCAATGGATGGAGAATGACCGTGGCTGCCACGCGCTCGTGTTTCCCAGAATATCTGCATCACAGACAAACCGGGGACCATTCACTTCTCCCACAGCGACTGGAGCGGGGACAGTCCGTGAGTCAGGCAGCCCTCTCCAGCTGCCCGCTCAGCGGGCCAGCAAGGCACACAGCATCCCTGCCCTGCCCCACGGCAGCACTGCCCCAAGGACATGGGGGATTTCTCCATGGAACCCAGAAGGCCATCAGCATGTCAGCGTGCAGAGCAGAGGGTAGAGCGTGGTGCCACCCCCAGATCTGGGCTCCTCTTCTGTCCTTGACCATCACTTGCAGCGAGTCATCAGGAAACTGGTTCTGTCGCTACATTGCAGTTTCACAAATACCAGTGACAGCTAAAATAGCATTATGTTACCCACAGACAGGAGAATCGGACATTAATGTTTACAGAGAGCTTTAGAAGCTCATGACTGTGTTGGCACAGCAGAGTTGGCTTAGATGATTATTTGGTTCCAGCAGTGTAGAATTGACACCCTCCTGACATTGCTTTGTCATTGTCCCAGCAGCAACAGACACATACAGAAGAGATTTGCTGGTTTAGTCCATATTGTTTGGGACAGGAATGGTGTCACTGCGCTGGCAGTGACTCTAGCTCCTGTTGGAAATGCTACATCCCCACAGAAGGGCTCTGCTGACTTCCAGGCAAAGGCTTACGGGCGAAGCCTCCGGAGAGGGGGGGAAGAGCAAGGCATTCATGGTGCTAATGAATATGTCCGGGCGCTGGACAACCACAGCCGCAGTGGGAAAGCCCCATGGACAGGCTGCCTTTCATGATGGTCCAGCGAAGAAAGGGATCTGTGTCCTCTACGGAAGAGGATGATTACAAAATAGAAAGCAGTGCCCGAAGTGGTGGCCTTGTAGAAACCCAGAGGAGGAACTAGAAAGGAAACGAGGAGATTCCCCGGTCCGGCTGAAGGAGAGCTGATTCCATGCCTGAGGGACTCAGATGCTCCAGGGCATGACGCACACCATCACCACCTCTCAGTAGACTGAACTCTTTGAAAAACTGAGCCAGACTTGTTAGAAACTGTGGGCTAGGTGGCATTGCAGGATTTGTTTGACGCAGACCCTTTTGCTTCTCTAAAACACTCTGTTACTAAGCATGAGGAAAACTGAGCCAGAGTGAGACCACATGTGGGTGCCTTGCTGCCGTGGAGGCAGGGAGCCCGTACCAGCCCGGAGAGCGGGCAGCCGGGGAGGGCATCCCCGCAGAGCCCTGGGACCCCAGGGCACACGCCACCAGTGGGGCTTTGGGAAAGATGCAAAGGCAGGCATCTCCCATCATGCAGCAATGTTGTCCCAAAACCCGTGGGATCGTTTACCCGGTATGCAAGTCAGTAACACACAGTCGAGGTATTAGCTATTTATTAGCAGTTCTGCGCAGAAATGGGTGCTTGGGGGCTTTTCCACAAAGCTAGCACACACAACATTGGAACAGTCATTCACTTATGCATTGGAAATGAACATAATTAACATATTCATTGCTTATCAACTTGTTACCAGTGCTTATAATTCCTCCTCATGAAGTTGATTGGTGTGAAATGTCCTTGTCTTCATTTAAAGGTACAGTGTCTCTTAATTTTACTGTGCAAGCTCAGTGGGTGAGGGTCTTCAAGCAGAAGCGGGTATCCTGATTTCTAGAGGAGTGGTTTTCATATTACAATTAGTAAAGTTCACCTACAGGGCACATTTCATGAGGTATAGCCAAGTTTCTCGGGCAATCAGCCCATTGAAGTTTCTGGTACTTGGTTTTAGGTCTGTTTGTTCTTCTATCCTATTGCCTTGCATAAAATCATTTACCCAAATGATTTATTGGGTTACAACCATAGAGGTTTCGACATCAGCAAGAAGGCAGCCCCCATTCAGCCCACAGCCCGTGGTTCCTTGGCAGCCATTGCAGCTCAGTCCCCAGCTTTGCCTTTGCAGCAGTGAATGCCTTGGCACAGCCGCTGGCTTCCCTGCATCTCTCTTTCCCTGCGTCTCTCTTTCCCCGTTGATGGGCTTGCTGCCACCCTGCATCATGCTGAGGGGTTAAACTCCCAGAGCGAGAGTGAATCAAGACAGCCTGAATCACGGCTGAGGCTTTACTCGCCTGTGGCAGAGAAGAATGCATAGCACAATGCTCTGAACCGCTGAGGATCTCCGGATTCATCTGGGATCCTGCCTGCTCTATAATGCCCCTTGTCCTGTGTTCCGAAGCCCATTCAGATGCGAAGACGAAACCTTGCGACTCCAGGAGCATGAGGTCCCACCGCCAATGTCCTGGGCTGGATCCGCTCACCCCCAAACTGCACTGAGTGGGACTGGGAGGATGTCAGCCTGCTGCTGGTCCATCCCGTGAGTGGTCAGGAGTTTTTCGTCTTGCCCGAACCATCTAGCAAGGGAGCCCAGGGAGAGTGGCTGTCTCGAGGAGCTCCCAGGAAGGGGCCATCTCCTGCCCGGCAGGAGATGTTACCACCAGCAGCAGCAGGGCCAGCCTGGAAGGAAGGGGTGTGCTGAGCCATGATCCCAAATCCACAGCACCTCTGCACTCCCTTTTCCTCCCTGTCCCAGGTCTTCCTGTGATGTGTGTCCATCTGTGCTCCCAGGACATCTGGGTCAGAGACACAGCAGGTCCCCTCCATCCCCGTGCCCAATTCAGCCATGCCGCAGCTCCAGCCCAGCCACAAGTGACTCCCCTCACCCTGCACCCTGGTTACCCCCAGCTCCGGGAGCTCTTGGCACCCTTTTCCCCCAGTTGCTGCTCAGGGATGCTGGGGAAGGTATAGGTGAAGCTGGGCTCCTGGGCAGGGAGCACAGTGTATGGGCAGGAGCTGCCCGGACTGTGCAGCTCCCCTTGCACACCCCTGTCCCCATGGGGCTGGCCACGTGTGCCTGAGACAAGAGACAGCTTGACATGCCCAAGACAACAGACCAAGACTGACACCCCTGCCTGAGGCAACAGACGGCAGATTGAGGCTGGGGGTGCTAGAAACAGGCTTGGAGACAGATCTAACTGAGCAGCAGACTGGGAAACCACACGGAGAGATGCGATCGAGATGAGACGAGACCAGATGATCATGTTGACCTGCTGACTTAGGTGCCACCAACATCTACCACTTTCACTTGCCTGCTCCTGCCGTTCCTACCAGCGTGTTCAGACCCAACGTTTGCACACATTCCCCGTTCAGACCAATCTTAACTTTCCTGTTACGCATCTCCACACAGGGACTAGAATAAAACTGAGAGGAGGAGAACAGGCTGGGGAATGAGCTGGAGACGTCTTTGCTGATGCAGCTCACACCAACACAGCCCAGCTTGGAGCTGCTTTTAGCTGAATGTTCTGGATGTTCTTGCAATATTCAAATATGGGCTTGATGGAAATGTCAAGATTCATTCTGAAAAATCAATATTTTCTATCAGGAATATAAATGTGCCTAGACATTTTCAATGAATTCTCTCTCCTTTCAGATATACCGGGCTGTGTTTCCTGCTTCCATTCATCGCAAAAGGAATTCTTGGAGGTTTTGACACCTCTGTTATTCCCCCTATTCACTGTTTTCCTCAACTCTGTTCCTTCCTTGAAGGAAGACTTCGTATTTCAGTCTCAGCTGCTCCTTTCTGCCAAGACAAATAATGCAAATCTCTAAATATTTTGATTTCTAAAACCTCCTCCATATCATACATCCTAAATAGTAGCTATTTATGGAGTCTGTAAAACCTCTACCTTATGGTGTGTTTCAGCTTTCGATAGAAACCACACATGGTATCTTTGGATCCATCACCCGAACAGATTTGGGATGCAGGAGGAAGTCTTTTCTTAGCCCCAAAGGCAGCCTGCTCCACCACACCGACTCGTAGGTTGGAATCATGTCTGGGGGATCACAGTATCACAGTGCCCCTGGGAGCTGCCTGATCGCTAATGTGGGAAACTCTGGTTTTAACTGGGAGCAAATCAGCTGGAAACAGAAAGAGAATGACTGGAGTCAGCCAGTGATCGCAGGGTGGTGCGGCTCCGAGAAAGACAAGCAAGATCTCAGATGAGAAGAGGTATTTTCCAGAGGGATCGAGACTTCCGGAATGGGAAAGGTGGCCTAGAAAGAGGGACAAATAGCGATTATTCACTGTCTTTCCCAGAGCAAGAACCATGGATCATCAAATGAAGCTGGCAAGAGCTAGGTTCAAAATGAACAGAAGGAAGCAGCTCTTCATACGAGGAGCTTCTTGCCAAGGGACATGGTGATCGCAAAGAAATTTCCATGTGTCTGAGTCAGGGCTTGGATTTCAAAGCGATAAACTCAAGAAGGATTGTAAAATGAGAATGGTTGGAGGCTGGGACTGCACTCGAGGGAGGCAGCACAAATATTTGCCTTTCTCTTCAAGGGGTCTGCTGTGGCCACATCCGAAGATATTATGGCTGGGCTAGATGGACCCTTCATCTACATCCCCTGGGACTGTTCACATTTGATTCCCCAGGACAACTGGTCCTACAGGACTGTAAGGTCTATAGAATAGTTTGTGAAATTGCATTGAAATGCCTGGACTGAAATTTATATATCAGGATATGCCTCCAGATGAATATTTTTGGTAAATGGCAGCAGAAAGATGCCAGCAGTTTCAAAGCACACAGCAAGGCAGAAACATATTGCTGCAGTTTGCGCAATCTTCCAAGACAAATTTGGGGTGCTTAGAAAAGCCTCATTTTTGGACCAAGAGCCTGAAGAGCGGGAGGTGGCTGGCTGCCGTGTCAGGATGTGCCCCACACAGAAATTTGGTAGCACTTCTGAGGACAGAGGCAGGCTGCCTTTGCCAAATTCCAGCCACGCATATATACCTTGGTTTCCCTGAAGGTGCCCTCAGCACCGAGCACCAACATGCCTGGAGCTGAGCAGGGTTTGTCCAGCAGCTATAGCACTGCATGATTGTTTTAGCTATGGCAGCTGAGGTTCAGAGAAATTAAGAGAAAAACGTTTAGGTGTTAGCTTTGAGACACCCAGGACCTGACGTTTCTGAGCATTTGGCATTACGTGGTACGTTCTACTTGCAAAGTCTGCCTCCTGTTGTCCTCAGCTGGAAGTATGTGTGACGTCTGCAAGCCAGACCGCAGGATTTCAGGAATATGGAAAATAAAGACCGTGCTCCACAAGAGCACTGGAGAACGTTGGGTTATGCCCATATCATAAAAGGAAGACAGGGATAGGCTTGATCTCCACATCTACAGCCCATGCCTTCCTGCAGCCCCTGCCTCTGGCACTACCCACGCTCTTCTGCAGCAAGCACGGGGTCCTACACTCAACCCCGCACACGCCAAGTCATACACAGAAATCCTTTTCTCAGCAATCACGTTCAGGCAGCCACAGGCTGTCTCATAATGCAGAAGCAAAGCAAGCTTGTCATGTCCTACCCTGGCAGAGGCCAGCCAGAGCGAGGTGGTCACCTTCGGGGTTGCGTGTTGGGCTCGGTGCAACGCTGCAGCTGGACCTGCTGCCCCTGCAATGGGGAAGCTCTCCAGCAGATGGCAAACACTTCCCACCTCCAGGCCCTGCTCCAGAGCAAGTTTCTTACCTAGGCAACCACCCCTGCAGAACCGCAGCCCAAGGTTGGGTTCAGGTCCTCTCCTGTAGAACCAGCTGGAAATGATACTCAGCTTTGCTTTTGAATTCTTGGACAAGCGGGGGCAGTTGCTGAGACTTTAGTGCAGAGATGGTGATGTTTTGGGATGCCATCCCTCCTCGTAAAAGCTGGACAAAGAGGAGACCTCGCCCAGGACAGGGGTGAGGGCCCCATGGACCCTCATGCTCCTTAGCTAAGCAGTCCTCTCCAAGACGCTCTCCCTGTCCCCTTTTAAGCCACTGCTCTGCCCCAGCCTCTCTCCCAGGCGGGAGCTAACTCTCCTGCACCAGGACTGTCCCTTCCCTTCGCCGCTCGCCACCCCACGTAGCAGCCCAGGGGCTCTTTGACAGCACCAGCAGACGAGGACTCAGCACCAGCATCTGGTTTGCCCAAAGCATGCAAAAAATGGGATCAAAAGATGTAAAAACACACACACACGCAGTCAGAGAGGCTCCTCCTGCTGCACTGTGCTGCCCCACGTGCTCTTTGCTCTCCGAGGGACCCTCCTGCTGGCTCTGGACCACCACCCTGCACCTGAGAGCCTGCCCTCTCCCTGCACCGGGGTGGGGTGGGGGGGGCATTTTGGCTCATGAGATGTTTTTGTCCCAGGGTCTGAGGAAACAGCCCTGTCAGCAGCAGCAGGGCAGCATTTGTGGTTGCAGGACTGTGTTGTTGGAAGCCTTGTCACGGCCACCGCCCTCCCGCTGCGTGGCTTTCCAGAAGATGTGCCCTCTGGGGACAGCTCGTCTGCACCGGTGGGCTCAGAAAATCGTGCCTTGGGGTGTCTAAAGGGGCGACTGAAGGGGTCCCATTTGGGAGCTCACCTCCGGCGGGGAAAAGAGAGCGGGATCTTTGCACAGAGCCCTGTGCCCGCCGGCTCCGGCGCAGCCAGCTGGATAACAGAGGAAGGACTGTGGTGCTCTCTGTGCCTCTATTTTCTTGCCGAAACAAGGGCGATTTGTGCTCTCCCTGAGCCTGGGCCAGGCCATGGGAGGGTGAGGAGTGTTGCAGCAGCACCCTGGGACTCTCCCAGCTCTGGCCGGGGAGGGGAGTTGGTAAGGGAGCCTCTATCTCCCAGCCCCTGGGAAAAGAGCATCCCTCAGCCCCCGTCAGGGCCCACAGCCCCTGCAGCCCCTTCTGGCCCCTCTCCTGCCGCTTCTTCTTCCCCTTTGCTTGCAAGTCCTTTGGGTTGAGACCAAGCTGAGAAGCAATGTCCTGGTGGAAAGGGAGAATCCCCCTTCAGGGCTGTTATGGGTGGGAGCCTTCGAGCATGAGAAGCAAGGGGAGGTTGCCCTACGGAGCCCTGCAACGGGGGGAAGGACCAGCTCCGGTCCCCCCTGCCCAGCTTGAGCCAGCGCTTGATGGGTGCCACAGGCTGCTGAGCACTAGGCTGCCTGAATGAAGAAGAGAGGGGACACACCATCGATGCTCTCCATGTCCCAGCAGACACTGGAATTGTCTGGTGTCTCCCGAGTATCTTCTGCAGGTCTCCATCCTCTCAGGTGCAGACAACCCAGGCAGCTACTGAAAGCAAGGAAGGTGACCATGCTCCACAGCCCAAGCCCAACATCTCCTGTCCCAGAAATGTGAAAGTGGCTGCACTGGGGTGGGTGGCACTGGGGAAGGCACTTTCTGTCTCTGCGCAGGCCAGACACCCCCATGACAGGCTCTCCCATCACCCTTTGCCTCCAGGCTGTGGTCCAGCCTCTTGGACAGGAGCGAGAGGAGCATAGAGTAACCATGGCTTCTGAAAAGGACCTGCTGGGTGACAGGACTGGTGCCCAACCACCTTTCCTCTGCCCTGCACACTAGCCCCTCCCCATCATCTCCCCATGGAACCTGAGGCAGGGGAACAGACCCCACACAGGAACAGCCCTGTGCCTTCCCCACTTCCAGAGCATCTCTCAACCTGCCCAAAAGCAAGACACCCTCTCCCACCAGAAAGCAGCCCCCCCAATCCCTGCAGAGCAGTCTGAAAATGAAACACATGGTCCCACCAAAAGGAAGCCTCCCAAATCCCTGCAGAGCAGATAAGCCTGAGCCAGAGCCCCAAAGCACAATCCAGCAGAGCCACTGGGTGGACTGGGCCAGCCCAGGGTGGTCTGACCAGCTGCCTGTGGGCTGGATCCTGGCTCCGTCCTGTTACAGCCCCTGTCTTGGAGGAGGCAGGAGCAGCCAGCAGAAACAGCCCGTTCTGAACCACATCCAGCCCTCTCCTCTGCTCCTGCCCAGGCCGGAGTCTCCCAGTTGGCCAGCCCAGGTCCCAAAATGGGCACTCAGCCCTGGCCGTGGAAGAAGAGGATGTGACTTCTGCTCTTCAGTAAGAGGGAGCAGATAACAGGAGCCTCTTGGTCCCTCGCCTTGGGGTGGAGGTCCAGCCCTCCCAGACCCAGGCCTGCATGCTGGAGAGGTCAGGGAGGAGCAGGATGCTTTTAGCCAGGCGGAGGGGTGGAAGAGGTAGGCAGATTGCAAGGCCCTTGCTGTCCTTTGTCAAATGCCCTCTTCTGTTCTTTCTTTCTACCATCTCTGTTCGGCAATGACTTCATTTCTTCAATTATTAATCACCTTGCTGCAATAGTGGCTGAATTAAACCCATTACACTTCCTCTGGGACCAGTCCCAAGGAAGGAGGCAGGTTTCCAGAAAGTACATTAGAGAGAAGGCAGACAGGGAGTCGAGACAAGCTGGGGTGGGAGGAGATGGCCTTGCTGCACACAGTGTAGGCCATTTCCCATCAGCTGTGAATCTGATATCCAAGGCACAGAGACGGGTAAAGTCTATCACAGAAACAGCCTGTTCGCGCATCCCACTGGGCAGCTACAGGAGAGTGCTCGCGTGGCAATTGTTTCAGCTGAAAAATAAGCCACAGAAGTGATTTACACAGGGAGAACTGCTTGCACAAGGGCTCCTGACATCCCACATCCTCAACAGTTGTTCCCAGATTGCCCCATCACCCCTGGCAGCGGCAGACAGGAGGGTTCTGCACAGCTACGCCCCACCTGAAGCAAAGACACTGATTTTGTGTGACCTGCTTTTAAGGATCCAGGCACCCAGCTGGCACGACCCAGCACAGCCCCCTGCGCCATCAGGGGGGGATTAACCAGCAAGCGGCCCAAGAGAGCTTTCAGTCTCTTTGCAAGAATACTGATTTGTCCAAATCTTGCAGAAATGTTGAAGCTCTGGCAAAGGACCCAGTGGGAAATTCACTTCCAGAGTGGGATGGGATTCCTGGTCAAAACCACAGCAGCTGGTCACAGTGCAGCAATGCGCCGGGTTGAGAGAGAGCAAAGATCAGGTCCTGGCACAAGTCTCTGATGAGTGAAGGGCCCTGAGACACGAGCCTGGATCAGGTTATGCAAAAGAGCATCTCAGCCATCAATCTGCCAGATGTTCAGGGGAGGCGAAAACCTTCTCCTGCTTCTCTTTCTTGTTTTTCAGACATCTGTAACCATTTTTTTGCCCCTCTGCAGATGCTGCCAGAGAAATGACCTACCCTCCTTGCTCTGCTCTGCCAGGTGTGCCTGCGGCTGCCTCCCGCCCACGCACACCTCTCCAGAGCCCCTCAGCCACAGCTTGGATGACACAAGGGCCCACGCAGCCTCCCTGCAGGCTGCGGTCGTCCTCTCCACGCTGGCACCTTCTCCCCACCTCCTCCCTGGCCCCGGGCAGGGTTGGGAAGCCCTGAATCCATCCCGCGTGCCGAGCCAAGCCTGACAAACGCTGCTCAGCCGGATACCGGGAGCGCGGCTCAGCCCAGCCACCGCACAGGGGTCCTGGGGCTGACCTGACGGAGGGGAAGGGAGGGCGACCCGCAGGCCCAGGGCTCCCCGTAACCCCCCTGGGCCGCACGCCGCCCCGCTGCCCCGTGTCCAATCTGGGCCAAGCCGCGGAGCAGAGCGCATGCCGCCTCCCGCCGCAGGGCCGGGACAGGCCGGCAGCCCCGGGGCAGGGCCTCAGCGCGGCGGGAGCCGTGCAGGCCGCAGGCCCTGGGCCTGTGGGACCCCCCGGGCCTGCCTGCCCGGGCCGGCTCCGGCCACCGCGCTGAGCCCTTCGGCACCGGGTCTCCCGAGCCCCGCGGGGGTCGCGTAGCCCCGGGGCGGGCCCGGCACGGCGGAGCCCTCCCGGCCGCGGCCTCGCGGCCTCGCAGCCCGCCCCGAGCCCCCGCGGCGGCCCCGGCCCGCGGCGGTCCCGCCCATCCCCGCCAGGGGGCGCCGCGCCGCGGGGGAGGGGCAGCGGGGTGTGAGCGGCATGCGCAGAGGCCAATCATCACAGCGCGATGGCACGGAGGCGTGACCGCCGGGCTGAGGGGGGCGGTGCTAAGAGGGCGGTTCCCAAAGGCGGGGCAGAGGGCGGGGCTCTCGCGGAGGGGCGGGTCCGGCGTTGAGTGGCGTCCGGCCGGACCAGTGAGCATGCCGGCGGTCACGTGAGCTGGCCGCCCGAGCCGGGCCTTCCCGGGGGCTCCTCCCGAGTGGCACTGCGGGCGGCCAACGAGAGCGAGGGGGCGGGGCGGCGGGCGGAGCCGCCGGGGTGGAGACGTTGCCGGCGGGGGCGTGCCAACGCGTGAGTGGCGGGTGGGCGGACCAATGGCGCGGGGCCCGGCGAGCGGCGGCGCCGGAGCGGAGCGGTGGCGAGGGCGCGGCGCGGCCGGAGCGGCGGCGGGCGCGGCGGGGCCATGGACCGCGTGAGCAGCTCCATGAAGCAGGTGTCCAACCCGCTGCCGAAGGTGCTCAGCCGGCGGGCGGGCGGCGGCGGCGGCCTGGAGGCGGAGCGGGAGAGCTTCGAGCGTGCCCAGGTACGGGGCGGGGCCGCGGGGCGGGGCCGCGGGGCGGGGCAGGGGGCGGGGCCTGTCTTGGGGTGCGAGGCCCGCCAGG
>RSEF01000019.1:302476-316533 GCA_003993805.1 Himantopus leucocephalus | reverse complement strand
CCATCGGCTTCCAACGTGGGTCGCAGAGCCCATGGTCATCTTCTCAGTGACTCCGTTTTGGGCTGTCCCGTGTGCCACAGGGTGAGGCGGGGACAGGCAGCAGGGCAGGGTGTCCCCAAGCACCCCCCAAGGCCCCCGTGCTGGTGTCCCTTGGGATTCAGGGCTGTCTCTTGTACACCTCGGTCCTCCNAGGGCAGGGTGTCCCCAAGCACCCCCCAAGGCCCCCGTGCTGGTGTCCCTTGGGATTCAGGGCTGTCTCTTGTACACCTCGGTCCTCCTTCTCCTGTTGGCATCCCAGCTGGTGGCATTGGCATCTCTTCCTAGAGAGGTACCTCGTGAGCCACCGCCACCGGGACCAAACCCTGGCAGATGTGGCGAGGTTTCGGGATTTTTAATGCTGGAGGCCAACGTTACTTTGGGGGAAATGTGGTTGTTTTTATGGCCCAAGTGAAGGGAAATCTGAGATCCGTGTCATTTGGGGGATTATTTCTCATCTGGTGGCAGGAGGAGGCGGGAAGGGTGGCAGCGCCTTCAGGGAGATGCTCACACACCCGTGGTGCAGGTGCTTCATCCCAGCGCGTCGCCGGCCGGGAGAGGAGCGCTTTCTTTCTGAACTCATGGATCCGGCAGCGGATGTGGCCAAATCGGCATTATTCAGCTGGCTTTGCCTCGGCATTTTGCCGGAGAAAAGCCTTTCCTGAGCCCCGGCGAGGCTGTGCCTTGCTTTTAGCTGCTGGTGGTGAGTGATGTTTAGAGAGATGCGTGTGCCCTCTGAAAAGCTCGCCTGCACCCCGGTGTCCCGCACACCTCCAGGGCCGGAGCGAAGCCGTGCTACACTGGGATTTGCAATTTAATTAAGCTCGCGGATTTATTTTTTTCTTTCCCAGGCTTGTTGTAGTCAGGTCTCCCCGCTCGCTCGCTTCCCCCGGAGCCCCTGCGGCTGCAGGGCTTGGTTGTGAGCGGTTTTCCGGAGGTATGGTTCGTCCCAGCTCTCCATTTATAGAAAGGAATTAAGGAGAAATGAGGGAGCATTACTAAGAGGATTTGCACTGTGACTTACTCAGTTTCTCCAAATAATTTGCAATAGCTCTGGATTCTTTAATCAACGTTCATTTCCTTTTGGAATTATTTCCAAATGGGAAATTTGCTTATGCGGGAAGGTGCCGTGCAGCTCCTGAGCAGAGCTCGGCTCTTCGCTGCAATTCAGAGGAGCCCGAGAGCGTAATTTGGGGAGATCTGGCAGGGGGGAGGGGTGCGCTTATGTGCACGTGCAAGAGAAGAGGGTTTCTCGGCACTCAGAAAGCCTCCGTCACTCTGTCCCGGGTCCCTCCGTGCAGTTTCGGGCTCCTCTGTCCCTGTCTGGATCCTGCGGCCGCACACTTGGAGAGGTGTTTTAGTTGACGTGAGCCATGTTTGGGGGGGGTCACCCCGGTGCGGAGCTGTTGGTGGCTCTGCTCTGGTGTTGGGCGAGAGTCAGGAGTCGGCGGGGTCCCGTGGGATGTGGTCCAGCTCGCTCCCTGCCAGCGGGATTCCTGGAGTCCCATGGGAATGGCACTAAATTCCCCCGCGACAGGGCTGCAGTGGCATATCAAACCACAGGAGAAGACCTTGCATGGTCTGGGGACCCCTTAGGTGCTGCTGAGGGGGGAGAAGCTGCGCGGGCAGGTCCCGCTGCTCCGGGGCAGAGATACTAGGTTGGATAGTCCCTGGTCTGTATTACCTGACTCTGCTCCTCCTCTGAATGGCCTGAGCCTTTCCGCGCTCGTGGCAGTGGGGTTTCCTCACCCCGCTCAAGAGGCGCTTGAAACGCTAATGATGCTTTGCGGCGTGACCAGTGCTTGCAGCGTGACCAGTGCTTGCAGTGTTCCCGGTGCTTGCAGCATGACCGGTGCTTGCAACGTTACCAGTGCTTGCAGTGTGACCGGTGCTTGCGGCGTTCCCGGTGCTTGCAGCGTGACCAGTGCTGGTCACCCAGCCTCAGCCGAGCACCCATGGCCCAGCCCTGCCCCGGCTGCTGCTCCGCTGAGCTCTGCCCCCCACCCCAGCCCCTGGCCCTGCCGGGGGGACGCTGGCATGGCGGTGTCACCCCCTTGCAGGTCTCATTGTGCAAACGGGGCCCCGCCGGCCTCTCCTCTCGCTTCCCTCCTGGCCCCGCTGCCGCAGCGGCGTTGCACAAGAGGAAACACCAGGGGTTCCTTTGCAGCAGTGGCAGTGGTGGCAGAGCTGTGGGGCTGGGGGAAGGGCCCAGCTGCCCCAAGCAGGCTCCCTGCACCCTCTGAGGTCCCCTGCCCCGCTCCCAGCGCTGGGGAGGTGGCAGCAGGAGAGGAGCCCTTTGGGTGCGGGGACCAGGGACCGACATCCCTCCATTGGCAAGAAGGGATGTCGAGGACGCGCTCGTGGGCTGGCAGGTTAGAAACAGCCCTTGTGGTATAGAAGCTCATAATTAAATTAAAATTAAAATCCCATCAGCCAGACGGTGTTGGGAAGCAGCACCTGTGGGTCGGGGTGAAAGACGCTCTCCATGGCAAAGAGGTCTGAGCTTTCTTTCAAGGCAGCCCCAAATTTCCCTCCTTCTTGACCCAGGTTCGCAGCCAAAACTCCTGGACGGCAGCATATGCCGCTGTCACAATCCCCAACCCCACTTGTCCCTTGGAGGTGACACTTGCCAGCGTTGGTCCCTCACTGCTGCCCTGCGCTCCTCCGGGTTGCTTGCGCAGGCACTGCCGGAGCCGCTGGCTGGTGGAGCAGCGGTTTGGGAATCGAGTCCCTGCTCCGAGATGCTCGCGGGATGGGACCCTTGCCCTGCCCTCCCGGGGGATGCAGCAGGGAGGTGGGGTGCCCACAGCACCCTCAAGGACAGAAACACGGGATCCGGCTTTTCCGTGGAAAACGTTCCTGCCATCCACACGGACATTGCGTGTGCTTCAAACAGAGTGGAGGGCTTGGGGATGGAGGGTCCTGGAGGCCACCGCCCGTCACCCTCCCACCGTATCTCCCCACTCTCTGGGGTCACTGGGGGCCACTTCGGTTGGAAAAACGTGTCCTTGCTTTACCAGGAAAAGCCAGCAGGAAACAGCACTTAAACAGGGAGCTCCGTTTCCAGCTTTCCTGGAGATGTGGCAGCCCCCGGCACTGCTTCCCTCTGGACACTGTCCCCGTCCGGTCTTTCAAGGACAGCAGGAGCAGACATGTGCCGCGGTGAAGCCACCAGCTTCGGGAGAGTGGTGGTGGCCCAATCCTGTGTGTGGCTCCGAGCTTCCACTCACTGGCTCCAGCTTTGCACTTGGCTTGTTACTTGTGGTCCCAAGAGTCCCGTTTCGAGGAGGGACATGGTTTAAACGCCGATCCTGGTGCTCCTCACCGTGCCAGGTGGCACATTGTGACTGTCCTGCCTGCGCCTTCAGGGTGGAGACTGGGATTTTGGACATGGAAAAGCTGCACCTGGAGCTGGATCCATGGCATGTGTCACCGATGACTGTTGGGATGTGGGCGTCACCCTCCAGGCTGCCACCGCTGGCAGAGAGGCGCCTTCCTGAGGATTTTGTTGGGATTTTTTTAATGCTGAATTTTATTTTATGGTTTTCATAAAGGACATGGGGCTGCGGCTGTGGGGCCGGGCAGAGCTGCAGGGGTGGTGCACCACCCTTGGTCCTCCTGTGTGGGGAAGCTGCTCACCTCCATCCAGCCCCTTGGGAAGGGACATCTGATGCAATCAGGTTTCTCCACCGCCGGTGTTTCTTTCAGCTCTTCTTAAAACCAAGCTGGAATGCAGGTTTTTGTCCGTGTTCAGTGCACCACTGGACCGGGATGCTCATGCAGCTGGTGACCGGGTCCCCTGTCACCTCAAAATGAACCTCCTGCATCTTACTGATGACCTCCATGGTCACTTCCATGGTCCTTACTGGTCACCTCCATGGTCACCAGTAAGCAGGGACCCGGTGGTGAGCAAGGTGAGCAGCTCGGCACGGCTGAAGACCCGCCATGGTCCCCAGAGCCGTAGGGATGGTGCTGCAAACGTCGCAGGGCTGCATGGACTGGCCCTGCTCGAGAGCAGCCAGCGCAGCAGCGTCCCTGCAGCAGAACTGGTTCATACTGGGATGTCAGGACCCAGCCCCTGTGTTTCAGCTGAGGGGGTGCTCGGCCCTGGGGTGGGGGTGCGGTTGGCAGCTGTGGGTGAGATGAGAAGCTGTCTCATCCCTTCGGCATGTTGTCCCCGCTCCAGCTGGTGGCTGCTTTGGTGGCAGAGGGACTTTCTGGGGAGGTGGGTCGGGCTCAACGCTGCGGGGTTTGGGCCATGCCCAGCCGTACGGGGAGTGCCCGTGGCTGGTCCCCGTCGCCCCCCCAGCCCCGCTCAGCACAGAGTCGTCGGGGTCGGTCGTGATGAAGCCGTAGCGGTGCTGTCTCGGAGGGGGTGAGCAAGCAGGGGTGCAAGAAGGATTGCAGTGAGGAAGGCGCTGGGATTAATCCCGCTGCTTTAATTGGTTTATATCAGTAATTAGCTACTTCTGGCAGCGCTGAGGCAGACGGTTTCTTCCCTCAGCAGCGGGATCCTTGCGGAGCAGGTGCCAGGCAAGTGCTCGGCATCACTACGTCGCCACCAGTGATGCAGGAGCTTGGGGAGAGGGTGACCCCGTGCCAGCATCGCCAAGCTGCCCCCAAAACTGTGGCCAAGGAGTAGCAGCCACAGTGTCCCTCCGTTGCCGGCACAGCTCCCTGAGGGGCAGAAATGGAATAGGGTTAAAAATCCTGCCTGGGAAGCGCTTCCAGCGGCCTCCGCTGCCTCTCCGGAGGCTCAGTGGAGTGCTGGCTCAGTGTGGGCTTCCCGCAGTCCCCGACATCTACATCGCAAGGCGTGCCTGTCCCGGCCCAGAGCAAAAGGGCGGCTTGTGGGCAGGGTTGTGCTGGGGAGAGGCCGCCGGCCCCACGGGAGGGTTGTGCGGGAGCTGCGGGCGGTGGGGAGTGGTTGTGCCGTGGCTGGATGCGCCTGTCGGCAGTGGGGCGGTGGCAGTGGGTGCCAGCCAGGACAGCACTGTGGGCAGCGGGTCCATCTCCTGCCCCTCTGATCCCGCAGCTGGGGCTGTGTCCTTTGCTGCCAGACCTCTGCGCTGTCCTCTGCAGCAAGCAGTGGTCTCGCCATCCCGCTGCTGCATTCCCCGTGCCCCCCCAAATGCCCTCTCTCCTCAGTTCCCCCCGAAAGGGGAGCAGGAGCCGTCAGCTGCTGCCCGTGATGCAGAGGGATTTGCCTTCCCTCTGCCCGTCCCACCTCTCCGAGGGCAGGAGAGGGTCCTTTGTGGTCGCTGCTTTAATTGCAGCGTTATTATGCTGAGTAAATGAGTCCTGGCAGCAGCTGAACCTGGCGGATGCCAACCACATCCCAGAAAGGCATCCGGCAACGGCAGCATCCAGCTGGCACAAGCAGGGGCCAGGGACCTGGATGGGACCCAGCCACCCACAGGTGCCGGCAGAGCTGGGGGGTCCCAGTGGGTGAGGGGGGGACCAAAGGGGGAGCCCGAACCCTTCCCATCTCACCCCCCCTCCACCGCTTCTCTTTTGCAGACTGTCAGCATCAATAAGGCTATTAATGCGCAGGAAGTGGCTGTCAAGGAGAAACACGCCAGAAATATCCTTCCCAAAGTTGGCCGTGGGACAGGCGAGCGTGGGAGCGGGGCCGGGGCTGCCCGGAAAAGGGGCAGCGGCGAGGTGGCATGTGGGGAGAGGTGCTGGCACAGCCAGGCCAGCGCCGCAAGCTGGCTGTTGGGGTGCTGGGGGTGGTTGGATGGGACCCCGGGGGGCTCTCGATGATGGTTGGGGTTTTTCTGACACATCACAGGGTCCCTCCTCCTGCTGGTGCAGTCTTTACTCGTCGGTGGGTGCCCAGCCTTGTGCTCCCGGCGCTGCCATCCCATGGGGGGGCAGGAGGGGCAGACGCCCGCGGCGGGTTGTCTGCCTGGGCCAAGAATGCTTAATCCCCAAAGGTGCTCGTGAGCACGCTGCCACTGAAAGCCGATCCCCAGCACCCCAGCAGGGCAGCCAGGAAGGCTCAACAGAGGCACAGCTCCAGCCCTGAGCATGCCACGGTGGTCCCAGAGCGGTGATGTGGGGCTGGAGGAGAGGGGACAGCATGTGCCACCCTTGGGGACAATGTGTATCCAGGCTTGGCAGCTTATCAGCTCCCCGCAGTGGCCCAGTTCCTTTCGTCTCTGCGGGTACCAGCCGGCTTTGGGGTGGCCGCTCGCCATCACTGTCGAGGGGGAGAGGAGCGTTTCCTTGACTGGCCGCTACCATGCATCCTGGGCACGCACCACGAGAAAGGGGCGCAGACCTTCTGGTCGGTGGTGAACCGGCTGCCGCTGTCAGGCAACGCGGTGCTCTGCTGGAAGTTCTGCCACGTCTTCCACAAACTCCTCCGGGACGGCCACTCGAACGTGAGTGCCACGAGCTCAGCTCAGCAGCCGCCTCGGGGCCAAATCCTTTCCGCGGTGGGGCTGTACGGGGCGGTGGGAGATGCTGGCGGGTCGGTGCCCTCCTGGGTGGGACAGGCGCTGGGACCCTTCCCTGCTCGCTTTGCCAGAGCTTTCCTGGTGCCGCACTGCGTGCAGCCCCCCTGCACTGCAGTCCCTGGTGCCGCACTGCGTGCAGCCCCCCTGCACTGCTGTCCCTGGTGCCAACCGCGGCGCCAGGACTGGAGGAAACCGCAGGGCATTGGTGCAGGAGCCATCAGCAAGGATCCTCCTGCCCCGTGTGCAGATGGGGAAACTGAGGCACCCTGGGGCTGGCGGTAGTGACGCCACCGGCAGGCTGCAGGGTTGGGAACGCATCAAGACCTCCCATTCCTTACCCCAGTTGCCGGCTCCAAGTATGGCACGCCTTACTCTGGTGCTCTGCCTCCTGCCCGCTTATTTTCATCGTCATTCCTCCAGGTCCTGAAAGACTCCGTGAGATACAAGAACGAGCTGAGCGACATGAGCAGGATGTGGGTAAGTGGCCGACCCCACCAGCCACCGCGGTGGGGACACCCTGGGGGTCCCTCAGCAGCACCCCCACACCCCGGCTGGGCTGGAGGGGGTGCTGGCTTGGATGGTGGTCTCACCCAGGAGGAGCCGGGCTCCGAGGGCTGAGCAGATGCTCAGCTGTGGCTGACCCGTGATGACCAGGACCTCTCGAGGCTGGGTTTGCTTGTTGTGTTCAATATCCCCTTCCATCAAAATCAAATGGCTTCTTCTATTTTATGGTGAAACCCAGTAAAACTCAGCTCTGGTGGTCAAACACAGCATTGAAATCTGCAGAGAAGGTGGTGAGAAGGTCTTGACCAAATCCTTTTGTCACGTTTGCTGCAAGCCAGCCTGCAGCCCATGTGTTGGCGAGGAGGGTTTTGGCTGTGTTTTGGGGGGAGATAAGGGAGGTGTCACTCACGCTGCAAGGGGAGGAGACTTTTTCACAGCCTGCCTCAGGTCTCAACAGCTTTTCGGTGTCCCCAGGGCCATCTGAGTGAGGGCTACGGACAGCTCTGCAGCATCTACCTCAAACTGCTGAGAACCAAGATGGAATTTCACACCAAGGTGAGCATCGTCCCGTCCCCGTCCCCATCCCCATGGCCACAGCAAGGAGTGGGTGATGGCGCACTGGGGCAGAAGCGATGGCAACGTTACTGTGCAGGACAGGAGCTGGCAGAGCCATCCCAGTGCTGTCACCCCTAAGGGTCCTCTCTTCTGTCATGGCCATCCTGCTGCCTCTGTGCAACATGTCCCAGGCTGCCAGGGTCCATCCTTAGTCTGGATAAAAAGTGGCCCAAGGACCGACGCCTCAGGGATGAATGGTTTCATGGTGGATCAGGGCTCCTTGGAGGCACCTGGGCTGGGAGCTGGGGGGCTACAAGAAGCCGTAAGAGGCTCCCAGCTTTGGAGTGCTCGTCCTCTCCCAGGTATCCTAGATGGGCAGAGGTAGAGGGTTCTGGAGTGGGGAGCGCGTGTGGGGGCCATGCCATGCTGCACCATAGGAGCAGCTCCTGCCCGTCCCCAGTGCTGCCCTGGCGAGACTGGCAAGGGCTAAAGCAAACCCAGGGAGCAGGGACAGGCAGGAGGCAGCGCAGGGCCGCCACCGAGCCATAAATCACCCGGAAAACCCTGCGGCAGAGCCTGACTTCTGCGTCACCACGAATGCAGGGAGGGATGCCGGGGATTTGGGCCAGGGGGTGTCCCTGGTCGTGCATGGAGAAGGAAAAGCGGCAGTGCCTGCTCCAAACGGCACGCGAGCATGGAGGATTATTTGCCATGGTCAGCAAAGAAGAAACGAAATAGATGTGCATAGAAACCTGCCTTTGATCGTGACTGACATTTGGATGTAAGGCACTCTAATGCTTTCTGAAATAAGGTTTTTATATGGGCAGGAAAAGTGGAATGGGAGCAACAAGTCAGCCTGGAAATTCAAGAATGACAGGGAAATAGTGATTAACTTCATCTGAGCACCACTGAGCGTGCACAACTTAGTTCTCAGCAGAACTTCAACAGAGTCACAGGTGTAAAGTTTCCTTATGGGCACCCAGTTCATCACAGACCATAAATCCCACCTTAAATTTATCAGGGAAATCAGGAAATCAGGATCAGGTAGCACAGAACAAACCTCTTGGTGCTCAGCAGCTCCCAGGGCTTCTGCCCTCCGTCACCTGCCGCACTTCGTAAACATCACTACGCATGGGATGCGGCAGGGTTGGTCCCGGCTGGAGTCAGCATGATGTCCCATCCTGTCCCACCCAGTGCTGTCCCCAGCTTGAAATAATCAGTGCTGGTCACCAGAATCCATTTTTCCTGTCTTCCCTTTGGGTTCTTGGGCCATGGGTGCTCCTGGGCATGGGAGCATCCTGGGGGAATCTCAGGGCACCATCCCAGATTGGGTTTTTTGTCCCCGTCATCAAGAACTTGTTTCCAGCCCCCGGAGCAGCGCTGCTGGGCAGGTCCCTTCTTCGGGCTGGCCTTTGGAGAGGATGCACCGGCTCCAGGTCTGCTCCGTGCTGTGCTGGCTGCTGGGGGTGATGGGGAGTGTGTATTATAGAAAGGGAGAAGTGCCCTCTTGTGCCTGAGGAAGCTGCGCTCATGTCAACGGAGCTTATTATTTAGGCAGATGGAATAGGAATAGGAATAGGAATAGGAATAGAAATAGGAATAGAAATAAGAAAGACTAGGAATGGAATGGAATGGAATGGAATAGGATAGGATAGGATAGGATAGGATAGGATAGGATAGGATAGGATAGGATAGGATAGAATATGCTTGTGGCATTAAGATAACAGCATGCTGCCAAGGGGAGAATGAGAAGTCATGGTGGCTTTGAGCGCCCTCATCCTTACAGTAACCGGCTGCGGTAAGTTTGGTACCTGCCGTGTTTCCTTTCTTTCCAAGCTGTGCTGGAAAGAAGTGTTTTCTGAAGCCAGGCTGTACCCATCACCCTGACTTGGTTTGGAGCCGTGACGTGACCTTCCCCGAAATGCCTGGGCAGCACGAAGAGGCTTTGCCCACCCGGGCAGATATTGGCTCCTTCCCCTCCAGCTCTCGGTGATGCCGTGCATGAGCTGGTGGCCCCGTCTCCTGCCTGCTCAGCAGGTTTCTAAGCCCAGGGAGAACTGGCTTTTCTTGGTGGGGAGAATACGGGCACCATGGATTTGGGATGCTGCGGTCAGCCGTAACTCAGCTGACCTCGTGTTAGCCCCCTTTCCTCCCGACGTCACTCTCGGCACATGCGAAGAGCTGTCCCAGTCTCTTTCACTGAAGCCACTGGCCCGGTGGGCAATCCTGGTGCTCCCAGAGCTGTGGCCGGAGCAGGAGATCCTCCAAAACCCTTTCCCGACTCTTGTTTCCCCACGCAGAATCCCCGCTTCCCTGGCAATCTCCAGATGTCCGACCGGCAGCTTGACGAGGCAGGGGAGAACGATGTCAATAATTTGTGAGTGCGGGGCAGGGGCGGGAGGCGAGGGAGGGGGGTGGATGCAGGCAGGGGGGCATGGCGCTGCCCAACCTCACCAGCAGCGTGACCGAGCCAGGAACGGGACCTTGCACCTTCTCCCCAGCCCTGCCGTGGGTGCTGGGAGCAGGCAGAACCATGGGGCAAGGCTGGCGCATCCATGCCGGAGCACCCACTCATCCCTCTGGGGTGGCCCCTGGCACAGATTGAGGTGGCCGTAAGGATGCTCCCCAACCATCCTCATCCCTTTTTCCTAGTTTCCAGCTGACGGTGGAGATGTTTGACTACCTGGAGTGTGAGCTGAACCTCTTCCAGACGGGTGAGCCCCTGTCCTGCCCTGCCGGCGGTCGGGGTGGGGGTCCACGGGTGCTGAGCCGGCTCCAGGAAGGATGCTGTCAGGAGGGCATCGCATCTCATCTCTTTTTCTGGGCGCTTCACCCAAGTTATTACTACCTGCAGTCCCTGTGTGCCAGAGCGGTGCTGCCTCGTGGCAGCCCTCTGGCAGCACCGCAGGGCCGGCTGCACCGCACCACCCAGCTCCCCGCCATGCGACACCCCTTCCACCGCCCCAGCTTCGGGCTCTCCCGCTCCAGCAGCCTCCTCCGGCTGAATTTCTTCTCGTCTTAGTCGTGGGCTCGCAACAGGTTTTGGCTTTTATTTGCAGCGAACTCAAGCTGCCGCGGGGGTTTGCAGTGATGCTGGAGCTGGGGGAGGCATGGGGGCACCCTGCCTTCCTCCTGCGCAAGCAAGTGCCGGGGTAAAAACAAGCCAGTCTCAATCCTCAAGACTGTCGCGCACCTCTGCACGCTTGAGCAGGATCAGATTTGGGGTACATTAAAGCAATTCTGGGATGAGCCTTCACCTGTGACAAGCCATGGGTGCTGGCGGGACAGGGTTGTTTGGACGGAGCTGGAGCAGCACCCTCGTCTCGGGGCTGCATGCTGGCACAGCGGGACAGTGCCGGTGCTGAGGGACTCGTCCCGTGTGGCACAGCCCCATCCTGGGAGCGCTCCTGGGAGCTCTGGCTGCTCTGCCCATTGGAGGGGAGTTGTTGGGTGGAGGGAGATGGAGCTGCCATCTTCTCCAACCACCCTGCTAGCCTGCCTGCTGCACCGGCACGCTCTGAGGGCAGGCGTCCCACGCCTCCTGGGAGACCCGCAAGGCTGGACCGTGAAGCGGTCACTGGGCACATCTCCAGCAGCCTGGCATCCCGTGCCCCAGGTTCCCCCCAGCCCTGCCAGAAATACCTTCGTGCCGCAGGGCACATCCTGCAACCCCGGCACGACATGCAATTCACCGGGACCGTGGGCAGAGGATGAGGGACGTGAGGCACTGCCAGCTGCTCCCCGCTGTGTCTGGAGCATCTCCCCGCCGGCACGCACGGCACGCCCGCCCGAATGCCAGCGGGACAGCAGTGACAGGCACAGCACAGGGGCTGTGTGTCCTCAGGGGCTGGGAGCTCTGCCCCGGGGACCCAGAGAGGACCAGGCACCTCCAGCCCACGGTGCCGCGCTGCAGTGTTCCCATGCCTGCGAGGGAGTCCTGGGTGGGAATTTCTGCTCCCACTGGACCAGCAAATGGCTATGGGGTGGCTTGCTGGGTCCCCAAGGGCCAGCGGGTGTCTTGCTGTGGGTCATTGTCTCTTGTTCTGGGTGATGACTGCGGACGCGGCTGACGTGGCATGGCACGCTGCGGTGCTGCCAGACCCTGATCCTGTGCTCCTTCCCCGCAGTGTTCAGCTCCCTGGACATGTCGCGCTCGGTGTCAGTGACAGCCGCGGGGCAGTGCCGCCTGGCCCCACTCATCCAGGTGATCCTGGACTGCAGCCACCTCTACGACTACACCGTCAAGCTGCTCTTCAAGCTCCACTCCTGTGAGTGTCCCCAGCAGCAGCTCAGGCCGGGGGGGACAGGGAGAGGGACACCGGGGGTCACCACCCTGCTCAGGCTGGGCCATTCACCCTTCATCTCCTTCCCAGCCTTTTTTGGATGGTGAAGGGATTCACCAGGGCAAGGAACAAGGAGGTGCAAACACTGGGGGACTGAGCTGTCCCAGGAGCCAGCCCTGCCGAACGTCCCTCAGCCCTGGGGACTGTCCCCACCAGGAGCTCCCCCAGCTTTGGACAGGCACTGGCTGCAAAACCACATCGCCCAGGACCTTGAATTACGGTGGCAGCTGCCTGAATGCCAGCTCGCTGCCTTTCCCTGCCCTGGGGGTGTCTGGGGGATATGCGATTGCCTCCTGCAGCGGGACTCCAAGCCCGGAGCGTTCAGACCCCAGGAGGAGGGTGGCCATCTCTGGGAAAGACCCATCCCCACATGTCCCTGCCAGTGGGTTGTCCCCTGATCCGTGCTTCTTTCCCAGCATGGAGATGCCCAGTGACGTTTCTACTTGCTGCTTCTTCCAGGTCTGCCGGCGGACACGCTGCAGGGCCACCGGGATCGCTTCCTGGAGCAGTTCAGAAAGTAAGTGCCCAGACCCAGGGCTCTGTCTCTCCCTGCTGCTGGCGATGCTCGGGGGGCGCTCCCTGGGCGGAGGGAGCGCAGGGGGATGCCGGAGCCCCTGTGCCGGGGCTCAGTAGCTGAGCGATGGAGACAGAGGAATGGCAAGAGTCAGTCTTGCTTGGGGCTCTGAAATCCAGCCCGCTTCCACCTCTTGGCTTTCCCCCGGGTTTCTGCCAGGACAGCCGCTCTGCTTGGCTAATCCGTAGCTATTGAATTACCAGATAACGGCGTTATTAATTCTAACGAGGCGTTCGGCTGCTGACAGCACATCCAACGATTTAAAACCCTCAAACCCTTCAATTGCGATTTCAAATTCAATTTGCAGTTGACGTGCTGAGATGAAAGTCGAGGCACGGGCTGAGAAGCCGAGCACGGGGGGTTGCTGGTGGGAATGCCCTGGGGGTGCCCCGGGCTGGGTGTCGGGTGAGCAGGGAGCTCAGCACCCTTAGCAGCGTTTTCTGCTTGCGATAGGTCCATCGGTGCTGTCGGGAGAGAGATGCATTAGTAGGAGCAATGGTGTAGGAGAATGTAACCAGTATATGGGGGCAGTTCGAGATGTTGCTGCTGGAGGGAGGGTCTGCACAAGCCCCAAGGGTTCTCACGGTCGTGGTGCTGGGGGCATGGGACAGGGAAAAGAGATTTTCCCTCCAATTCTGTTGAATTTCAAAAAAAATGCCAGTTGCACAAACCTGAGGGAGCTTGTTAAACGCGGCAACCAAAGGGTGAAAGTAGGAGTCCATGAAGAGCTTTGCAGAGGGCCTGAGTGGCAGGGCTGCTGCTGGGGGGTGCAGTGGAGCAGAGGTGGCTTTTGGGTGGGAAAAGCCATACTTGGGCGGGGGGGGGGGGGNNNGGGGGGGGGGGGGGGACAGATAGAAATGGAAAGGAGAAAGCTCATTTCACCAGTGTCCCTCGTGTTTGTCCTAAATTAAAATATCAATAAGAGATTTTAAAAGCAGCAGATAAAAGGTGTAGGAGGAGAGAGACAGAACGGAGTCATGGTCACCCAGTGACCTGAGACCTTGGACACGAGGGTGGTTGTGATGCTGCTGGAGTGCCACTGCCCCTGCCAGTGCCCAGGGACTCAGATAAAAAGTTGGTTGATAAAAAGGGCTTCAGGGAGAGGGGAGGGAGGGAGCGGAGGGGCTGACCCGGTGCCTGGCACGGCAGGGAAATGAGGAGTGGGAAAGGGTCTTCATGAAAAAGACAGCGTGGGATGGGGTGGGCGCCGCTGGGAGTTGGGTTTGTGAGAGGCCATGAGCTGCTGCAGGGTGATGCTCAGCAGGAGCAAGGGCATTTATTACCAAAAGCTCTTGGAAGAAAATGGAACTGCCCTGTGAAATGTGAGTGACACCAAGTTGAGTGGGGCAGTCGATACGCTGGTGGGAAGGGGTGGCATCCAGAGGGACCTGGACAGGCTGGAGGAGTGGGTCCATGTGAACCTCATAAAGTTCAACCAGGCCAAGTGCAAGGTCCTGCACCTGGGTTGGGACAACCCCCAGTACCAGCACAGACTCGGGGGGGAGGGAGGGAGAGCACCCTGTGGAGGACTCGGGGAAACTGGTGGGTGACAAATGGGACATCAGGCAGCAATGTGCACTC
>RSEF01000019.1:285809-296044 GCA_003993805.1 Himantopus leucocephalus | reverse complement strand
GGAGTGGGGACACGGGCACACGGGCTGGGACAGGGGGTGGCTGTGGATGGAGGTGGGGGACGCTGGCGGGGATGGGGGGAGGGGGGGGACAGGGACGGGGACGGGAGGGCGCCAGGGTCGGTGTGGGGTCCCACGCGGGTCAGGACTGGGGCACAGAGGGGCTGGGACGGGGCAGGGGACACCCGGGGACGAGGACGCGGGACCCGGGGCGGCGGCAGGATGGGGACACGGCGGGGGGCGGCTGGCCCCGCCCACCCCGCGAAAGCCCCGCCCACCACGCGAAAGCCCCGCCCCGCCCCCGCGCAAGCCCCGCCCCAGCACGGGGCAGGCCCCGCCCCGCGCGCGCAGTGCATGCCGGGCGGGCGGGCGGCCATGGCGGGGGGCGGGCCGGGCGGGGGGCGCAGGCGGCGGCGGCGGGGCGCGGCGGCGGCCATGGCGGCGGCGGCGGCGGCGCTGGTGCTGGCGCTGGCCCTGGCCTGCCTGCTGCTGCGGGGCGCGCTGCTGGGCGCGGCGGCGCTGGGCGCGGCGGGGGCCTGGTGCGCCATGCGGCCCGGCCCGCCCGCCCCGCGCCCGCCCGCTAAAGCCGCCGCTAACGCCGCCGCTAACGGCTGCCCGGCCGCCGCCTCGGGACGGCCCGTCAGGGCCCCGCTGCGCCGCCTCGGCCTCGGGTAAGCGATGGGGAGGAAGGGGGGGAGGGTGGGTGGCGGGCGACCCCGGCGGCGCTGACCCATCTCTCTGTTCTCCCCCCCGCCCCCCGCAGGACGCCGCCGGCCGCCCCACGCCGCCGGTACCCGCTGCCGCAGGCCCGGAGCGCGGTGCCGGTCTGCCTGCCCGCCGCTCGCTGGGAGGGCTGCTCGCCCCGGAGCGCGCCCTGGGCTCGCCGGGCCGCTCCGCTTCGCAGCCCCGTCACCGTGAGGATCGCCCGGCCGGACGCCGGCCTGGCCCGCTCCCCAGCGTGAGTACGGGAGCGGCGACCGGGCCCCGCTTCGGCCTCGCCACACGCGTGGGCAGCCTCCCTCCTTGACGGGACTGAATGGGGAGAGGGCGGGAAACAGTTTACCTGGCCCTCAGCCGGTTGTGCTGCCCGGCGTGGTCCCCCGGGGAGAGCGCAGCGGTCCTGGGCTGGCTAGTGACCGCTCCGTCCCCATCCCGAGCCTTGCGGGGTGGGTTGTGTGACCCGAACCTCCCAGAGAGGCTTCGCGGGAGAGCCTTCTCCCACCGTCTGAGGGGGGACAGCGGGTGAGGTTGGGGGGTGTCTCGCTCCGGCGATCCCAACTTGCCTAAAGCCATTGCTTTGCCTTGCAGCCTGGAGCAGCTGATCTCGCCCGTGGCCTTCCCGGCCAACAGCAGCATGGACCCATGTGCGAAAGAGACTGTGCTGAACGCCATCAAGGAGAGCAGGAAGAGGGCTGTGGAGGAAGAGGAGGATGAGGACCAGGCTTTTGGGAACGATCAGGAGAGCAAGAGAAGGTAATGAGCCAGTGGTCCAGGTTGCTTGCTACCAGCGTGTTGCGCAGGTCATAAATGGGGCTAGCGCTTCAGTGGTGACAAATGAGGTGTGTCCCAGAGGGCACACTGGGCCCTGTGTGACCAGGAGTCTGGGTCGTAAAAGTGCTGTGGGAAGTGAACCGTACAGAGGAAGTGCATCCCATCGTCTGGCCCTCTGGGCTGTGTCAGAAAGTTCTCCAAGACTTCATTTTGTCCTTGAGATCAAAGGGATGTGGTTTAGGTTTTTGTTTGGGCAAGCTCGTGGGTCAAGCGTGTCCCCCTGCGTTGCTGGGATGTGGTCTGGGCAAGCCTGGCAGAGCTCCTTGGCAGAGAAGTGGCTTCTGTCATCCCAAGGGTTTCCAGGCTGGGGAGACGCGGTGGGAAGTGCTGGTATCTGCTGTGGGCTCGTCATCTCTATCCTTCAGTCTGCCCCAGACTTCCAGGAGAGACGGGATCCCAAAGTCTTGCAGCCCCAGCTGGAAGTGTCGCGCTTTAAAAGATCTGCGTGCTTCCTTTGTGCGCTGTAGCTAGCAAGAGGAGGTAAAACACAAGGGTAAACATGAGAGACTATCTTCTGCTTTAGTTAGTCAAGGTCAGTGGTTTCCAGCTCTGAGCTCGAAGAAATGAGGGTGCAGTGTCTTTGCTTGCGCTCTGGGAAGGACAAGGTGTAAATCCTGGGTGCCAAGGTCTGCTGGAGCCTTTCTGACTGCCCGGGCACGGTGCTGCCTTGCCGTTCTCCCCTCCTGTTTTTTGTCGTTCCCACTTGTGTATGTGGAGGATGTTCACCTCGTGCCCCTCTGCCCCTCGTGTGCAGGGGCTGCCTGCCTGGGCTTGAGCCGGGGAGCTGAGAGATGGTTTGGGCAGTGCCCAGGCGCTCTGCCCCACGTACTGCACTGGGGCTGCTGCTAGAGGTGGTCTGGAGAGCACAGTGGAATGAGCGGTGGTTTGCAGGGAGCCACCGGCTGCCTTCCTGCTGCAGCAGGGCATGCCGTCCTCTCTGCCATTGCTGGATTTCCCTCTACCTTGGAACCTTTACCTCGGCTTGGTGAGTCTAAGCCCCACAAGAGCCGAGCACGACGACAGCAGGATGGGTGCACAGACCAGATCAGCTTGGGTTTTTTCTTTATTCTATTTTTTTAACGTGCTAATACCTAACTGTGCCACGAAAGCCAATTTTGAAGGCATTAAAGCCTGGCAAGCACAAAGAATGCTTGTAGGCAGAAAAATCCTGCGACCTTTGAAGGCAGAAAGGAGCCTGCGTCAGCTGGAGAGCACTGGATCGCCTGTGCGATGGGGGGCAGCGTGCTTGAGCTTGAGGGAAGCTCTTGGGCTAGGTGACAGGGCTGATGGTACACCTCCAGCTCTGCTGCGCAGCAGTTTGCTTTAAGACTTTCAGACTTCAGGTCTTCACTGAACCGTGGGAAGGGGGATTTGGTTTCTGACTCAAACAGTCCAGGGCACTGCCTGGGAAGAGGTAGGAGATCTGAGTTTTGGAGCTCAGGTCTGAGAGCTGCTGAGACTCTCTGAAATGTTTTGGCTTAGAATAATGGATTTGAGCAAAGATTTTGTTACATCAAAACTACTCTGCCCAGCAGGCAGCTGGTGGAGCTGCTGTTGTCTAGATGGTGGCAGCTCGGGGTGAGAGTCAGGGAGGACAGGACCAGGCGGAGAGAAAATCCACAGCAGGATGGGGAAAACCTCTGTCCTTGGGTATTGGGTGACAGGTTTGTGCTTTCTTGCTGCTGAGCCCATCTGGAAGGGGTCTTCTCCCGAGGCTGGGAGGGCAGCCCCTGCCTCTTCTGCCTCCACGCTACCACAGGCTTCTGCCCTCTCTCCCACAGGCGCCATGATAGCAGTGGAAGTGGGCAGTCAGCGTTTGAGCCGCTGGTTGCCAACGGTGCCCCCGCCTCTCTCATACCCAAGTAAGTGCTCATTGGGCCAAAAGCAACTGCTGTGAGCTGGAGGGGGGTCCGAAAGGCTGCGGGCTCTGGAAAAGGTGCTTGGCATTTGCTTGCGGAGCCCAGCTTTGGGGGAGAGCAAGAGGGGCTACGCCTGTGCCTTCGGGCTGTCACCCTGAGCACAGGCCTGTGGCTGTAAGGACTGTGCCACTGCCAAGGCCTCTTCCTAAGCCCTGCGCTGTGAGAAAGAGCGGGGTTGCTTTCCTCCACACACCCTGCATTTAAAGGACCTGCAGGCAGAGTGGTGGCGAGCTCGTAAAATCTTCTTTAACCTCCTGTAGGCCTGGTTCTCTGAAGAGAGGTCTTGTCTCGCACTGCCCGGATGACTGCTCAAACAAGAGGTCACGCACCTCTTCCATGAGCTCCCTCAACAATACATATGCTGGCGGGATCCCCAGCTCCATCCGCAACGCCATTGCCAGCTCCTACAGCTCCAGCCGGGGCCTCTCACAGGTAGGAAACACCCTGCCGAAGGCAGCGCCAGAGCCCGACGTGGTGTGGCTTGACCCTCCTCTGGGATCACCCTGTGTAACTCAACCCCTGGGTTGGAAGGGGAGAGCGGTGTTGCTGGGGGTCTGGCAGCGAGCACTGCGGGGAGTTTCCAGTGCAGCTCAGCCAGGGGGTTTCATCTCCCCGTGGGTTAGGCAGGCTGCTGGGCCGGCAGCAGCAGGCAGCGATGTTACTTGCCCTTCAGTGCACGCTGCTGGGGCAGTCCCCAGGCTGAGCTGTCCTGCTGCAGTGCTTGTTTTACACCAAAGCAAGAAGGAGGCTTTTCCCCCCCTCCCTACTGAGCCTTGGCCAGTCTGCTAGGGTGGATAGATCCAGGTGAAAGGAAAAAAAANNAAAAAAAAAAAAAAAAAAAAAAAAAGCAGAAACCCACTTTGCTGCGCTGCCAACCTTTTCAGCTGGAGTCAGCAAGTATTGCAGCTGCGCACTCCCACTTCGACCCCAGTCTCCTCAGCAGCTGCTGAGCTATAATAAAACACGGCTTACATCCTGGGTCAGGGTTGCAGATGTGACAGTGGGACGTAACCGTGGCTGCGGTCTTGTGTGGGGAAAGGTTTTCTCCAGGGTATACTGGTAGGGAAAGGTATACTGGCTGGGGTATACTGGGTATACTGGCTGAGGCAAGTCTAAAATCCTTGCGGTGGGATCCGTCTGCTCTGAGCTTTTGGCGAGGAGGTGGGCTGCTCCTGCCAAAGCAGCCCCACGCCTGTGAGGGCATCTGAGGCAGCCGGGCAGCCTCGGCCCGTGCTGCACAAAGGCAAGATCTGACCAGCAGTGTCTTCCCTCCCAGTCCTCTCGGCCGGGCTGTAACGAGCCTGGAGGCCGCTCGCTCCCAGAGTGGATTCAGTTTGGGGTGGCCAGACTTTGTGCTCCATGGAATGTGGAGGGGAGTTAAGCGGCGTTGAAGCCAGAGAGGCTCTGGGCTCATTAGCCACAGCTCTGGGAGATAGGATTTAATCTGTGGGTGAGCAGGAGGATGGGAGGCTGTGCTCCCTGCAAGCCCCTGTACTGACTTACTGATGGTCTCTCTCTGTGTTCCAGCCGTGGAAGAGAAGTGGTGTGAGCGTGTCCCCGCTGTCCAGCCCAGCGTCCTCTCGCCCCCAGACGCCGGAGTGGCCTCTCAAGAGAGCCAGGTAACTAGCTGCTCACCTGGCGAGCACCCACTCATCGATACCAGCCAGGAAGAGAGCAGTCGCCTTCCCAGCCATCCCGGTGCCCGAGTCCCGCTCTCCACCAGAGCCAGTACAGTCCAGGCCCCTTTCTGAGACCTGGCTGCTGGGTCACCCAACGGTGTGGAAACCCCCTTGTGTCAATTGGCGTCCCTGCCACCTTGTTACGCTGCGGTCCTGGCAGCAGTGCTGAGCTGCACTATCCCTGCCCTGCTCCCAGGCTGGGTTAGAGAGTTAAGGGCTCAGATTGCCGCAGAGGCAACATTGCCTTGTGGTGTTGGCGTGGCCTGGGTTGCTGGTTCCCGAAGCGTTGGGAAGAGACAGGCCCTGATTTTTTTTCCATCTCCTCAAAATCAATTCACAGGAGCTACAGTAGGGTTGTATTTTAGCACCTGCTTTGGAGCACAGGCCCTGGTTCCCCTCTCCCAGCTCGGAGAAGGACCTGTCAGAACTAAAACTGGCACAACCACCCACTCTGGCGATAGGGTGGGTCCAAGCCAGGGACCTGCGAGGGGCAGCATCTCCCATCTGCGACCCCCGGCTGCCGCCCTGAGGCTAACTTATCCTGCAGAAGGTGCGCAGGCTCGGCAGCCCGACCCGGCTGGGGTCCTGGGGAGGGGAGCAGCTCCTCTGCCTGGAGCTGTATTCAGGCCGGTGCAGCGATGGCAAGGCTGTTCACCTGAGGTCTGTTGTTCAGTGGAGGCAAAGGAACGCACCAGGGATGCTGGTGGGAGTCCTTAGCGTGTTCAGTCTCGTCCTGCTCCCTGGGGACGGGGCCAAGCGTGGAGTTGACCCTAACTGGCTCTCTCCCACTTGCACAGGGAAGAGGAGTTGCATCGGTCCAACGCTTCCACTCCAGTGAAATCGGACAAGGAGCTGCAGACGGAGAAAGGTGAGCGTAGGTGGGCCCCAGCTCTGTGCCCAGGTTGGATGGGCCACCAGTGTGAGCAAGCAGCAGGACGGGAGGTAGCTGAGGTCTGCCGGTGGGATTAGCTCGAGATGTCACCTGGAAATTAGGAATGTGCAGGTCCCAAGGCAGTGGCACTTCTGCTGTCCTCAGTGACTGCCCTAAAGGGATTTCCAGGTGCTAAGCAAGGGGTGCTGACACTGGTGGTGTGCTAGCAGGTGCCTTGGAGCTGGCTTGCAAGAGGGAGCGTCAGCCCCCAGGCCAGCACAGGTCTGGGTGTCAGCCTTGGGGCAAGATCTGCTGTGATACAAGTAGCACCCTGATCAAATTCCAGGCTGAGCTTATTCCAACGCTTCCTCAGCTAAAATGGAGAGGAAACCCTTTGTGCCCATCGCAGACAGGGTCCCGTGGCACAGCGCTAGATGTGGCTCACACAGTTTGCGTGGTTTGGGGTTTGGATAGGCAGTGTGCAAGGCCATCCTTGGAGATGGAAAGGGGCCGCTGCCCTGAGGAGCCCCAGCAGGCTCTTGTAACAGACTGCCCCAGGATGTGTTGCAGCCAGCTGCTCTGCCAGGGCATCACGACCTTGTCCTCGGCTTAAAGCCGTGCCCCTGGCTCTGCCCTCTGAGATGGGTCATGGAGAGGGGTCAGAAGGGACAAACCCGTTGGTATGAGCCAAATGCCTCCTCTGCACAGAGCTGGTCCTGACTTGTCTCCTTCTGTAGCGGTGGAGACGCCGGTGCGGAAGAAGCAGAATTCCCTGAGCCCGCCGTCTGCATCTGGGAGCAGTGGGAAGCGCAAGCGGAAGATCCAGTTGCTGTCATCTCGCCAGGGGGACCAGCTGGCGCTGGTACGTCGCTGTCTCGCAGCCCCTTTTGCCCTCCTCTGGCGATAGAATGTGCTCACTGCAATTTCTGCAGGGCTGGGGGGAGACTGACCTGCCTGCCCTCAGGAAGGAGGCCCCGTCCTTGGCCGAGTGGGAAGTGACGCTATCCCCAGCCCCAGTGTCTGGTGGGCTGTGCGTGATTGTGCTGCCTGCTGCCGGACCAGGTAATGGCCTGGGGAAGGCCTGCCGTGCCCTCAGCGCCAAGCCGGGGGCCAAAATGAATGGGAATTGGAGCTCCGCGGTAGCGTGCTGTGGCAGAACCAGCTGCTTCACGGGTCTTGCGACAGCCAGCCTTCAACCACACGTTCAGAGAGGCTCTGCCGGCTTCCCTGAGAAGGAGCTAAGCTGCTGCTCTCTCTTGGCAGCCCCCGCCGCCTCAGCTGGGCTACTCCATCACGTCAGAGGACCTGGACGCGGAGAAGAAGGCAGCGTTGCAGTGGTTCAACAAAGTCTTGGAGGATAAGGCTGGTAAGGACGGGCTGGGAACGTGGAAGGTGTAAAAACCCAGAGCCAGGGCTGGTGGGGCAGTGTAGCACAGCGTGGGGAAGCTCCTGGGCCAGTCCAGCAGGGTCCTCAGGTCTGGGGATGCTCTTAGTGCCTTCAGACTTGGGAGAGCTCGTGCCCCAGGTTGATGGGTGAGGTTTCCCAGGGCCGGAGCTGTGGGATGTTTGTGCAGTTTCTGTACCTGCTGGGAAGCTCTGCTGAGGGGTAGTCTCCTATGGTGAGCTGCGGATCTTGATTTCTTGCTCCTTCCCAGTAGATGCGGTCCCCAGCACCACTGCAGAGACTACGCCTGTGTCTGGGCCACTGGCGTTCACCGTGACCTCCCCGGGGCCTACTCCTGCCTTGACAGCTCCTGCCCCGGCCAGCACCAACTCACTCCTGGACAGCCTGAAGAAGATGCAGAGCAGCCAGGCTGCACCCACGCCAGCAGGTGAGGAGGAGGAGGAGGGTCGGCAGGGCCAGACTTTGGCAGGCGCAGCAGGAGCTCTGCATTGCCTCTGGGAGGCAGGTGGCAAAACCGCCTGTTCAAGTGCTCTGTTGGCAGTGGAGCTGGCAGGCAGGTCTTGGGGGGCAAGTCTGGGGACACTGAGCCCTGTTGGGAGCTGCAGTAAGCGTGGAGGGCTGGGTCTGTATGGTACAGGCGGGTGCTGCTCCAGGAGCCTTTGCAGCAGCGGGGTGGGTGGGTGGCAGAAGGGCTGTCTGTCCATAGGTGACCCCCTGTCCCTAAACAAGCTCTCTCCCCCTTTCCAGACTCCACTGGGGCTGCGGTAGTGTCCCAGCCGCCTTCATCAGCTGCACAGACACCCGCTCCTGCTGTATCGCTGGAGTCGAGTTCTCTGCCTGTCACCTCTGCTGACACCAAGCCCGTGCCTGTGTTGAGCACACCTGCCACTACTGTCCCCCCTGCCTTGGGGGTGCAGGCCCCCAGCAGCCTGGCATCTCCTGCCTTCACAGAGCTGGACCAGACCCCCAGCAAGCCTCCCTCCTTCCCGAAGCCAAACATCCTCTTCGGGATGCTGAACACACCTCCAGCCAGCCAGCCTGCAATGACCACGGCCGCTGCTGTGCCCACCACAGCCGCTGCTGTGCCCACCACAACCCCAGTCTTCAAACCCATCTTTGGTGCTCTGCCGAAAAGTGAGAGCACAGCACCCTCTACGGCTGTCGTCTCCGCCACCGTCACTGTGTCTGCGAGCTCAGGCCCTTCCTCGACATCCTCCACCACCACCATGTTCAAGCCTATCTTCGGCAGCGTCACCACAGCTTCATCTCCAGCGAAGGCCTCTCCTTTTGCCTTCAAACCAACATCACAGCCAGCCTCGGCTGCAGATCTGCCAGCAGCCTCCACGACTACCCTGGCAGGATTCACAGGTCTCCCTAATGTCATCTTCACCACTGCAGCTACGACTGCCACCACGCAGAGTTCTTCCACAGATGCCACGATTAAACCCGTCTTCAGCTTTGGACTCAACCCGCCCGCCTCCACCGGCCCTGCCTCCAGCCTGACCGTCACCGCTGCCACGTCCACCAGCACGTCGCAGCCCTTCCTGTTCGGGGGCCCGTCCAGCTCAGCTCCCAGCACAGAGACCAGCTTTGCCACCCCAGGGCCAGTGTTCCAGTTTGGAAAGCCACCTCCAGCCGCAGCCACTGCCACCACCAGTGTCCCAGGAGGCCCTGCCTTTGGCCAAGCACCTTCAAACTCAACGGCTCCTACCACCACTGTGGGCTTTAGCATATTTGGGGGCACCACGCTGACCTCTTCTACCCCAGCCACCACAGGTCAAGCAACATTGACGTTTGGCTCCTCGGTTTCAGCTTTTGGCAGTTCCTTCAGCACAAGCACGAAGCCACCGCCGCCGTATCCTGGCGCAGCGAGTCAGTCTGCTTTCAGCGCTGGCGGTGCCGAGAGCCAGCCTCCCGCCAGCAAGCCTGCTGCCGGCCCCGTCAGCTTTGGTCCCCCGTTCAGTTTTGGAGCCCCTGCGGCCCAGCCTGCAGCTCAGCCGGCATTCGGCAGTGGTGCTCAGCCAGCCTTTGGCACAACCAGTGCCCAGGGCTCTTTCGGCACCGGCAGCACCCAGGCGGCGTTCGGGACCACCACATCGGTCTTCTCTTTTGGGACAGCCACCTCCACCACCGCCAGCTTCGGTTCCACCACCCAGACCACGAGCAGCAGCACCAGCACCGCCATCTTCGGCACCACCCCTTCTCCTTTCACCTTTGGGGCAACCGCCCAGCCGAGCCCCTCCGCCAGCGCCTTCGGGATCGGCACGCCCGCCCTGAGCACTGGCACTCCCACCGTGGCATTCAGCTTTGGGGCTGGGCAGAGCGGGGCAGCCCCGGCGGCAGCGCCGTTTGGCTCTTCCCTGACGCAGAGCGCTCTGGGTGCGCAGAATCAGAGCACGCCCTTCGCCTTCACCGTGCCCAGCACGCCCAACAACAAGCCTGTGTTCGGAGGTGAGTCAGGGCAGACGGACCTTCTTGGGGGGTGAAGGTGTTACGGTTTGAGAAACCCACAACAATTTATTGTCGTTTAGACAATTATTCTCTCACCCAATGAACCCTCCCATCCTGGGANCAGGGAAAAAACAAGGAAACCCAAGGGTTGAAATAGAAACAGATTTAATAGAATAAGACTAAATAATTAACATTAATAACACTAAAGAACCAATATTGATCCTGATACCAATATAAAATACACAAGGATCACACCCAGCTCATTCTGTCTGTAGAAGCCGTGCCCTCCCAGCAGTGGACAGTAAATGTCGGACGCTGCGAGTGCTGCAGCTTTGGGAGGAAGGGAAGGGCTCAGGGCTCTG